>JBAPLJ010002340.1:0-32344 GCA_037832345.1 Rhizophora mangle | reverse complement strand
TAATTGTGGTAAGCCTGGTCATATGTCCATATGCTATAAACTTCACAAAAACCTCCAAGCCTATGAACTACCTGATACTAAGCATTCTAATGCATGCTTAAACACAAATATTCGAGATACTTGATACATTAGGAAAATGATCAAGCTAAAGCCCAATTTCTAGAAAAGCTCCTTGAAAGCCCATCAACTTCAAATCCAACCTATTACTTCAGTCCATCTAAGCTCTTTATAATCTCAAGGATGCACTAAAAGGGTTTGACCAACCCTAATTAAAGCTTCATCTCAACCATGGACTGATCAATAAATAACCATAGAAAGAGAGATTGAACATCAGGTCAAAGAGTTGCCCTATCTTCACATAAGTAATCCCAACTACCCAAAATAGTTCAGACTAATGCATCTAAACTAGGATATGGAGGGATTTTGAAACAAGTCAAGGATTAGCATGAACAACTTGTTCGTTTCACATCCAAGCATTGGAATTTGGCATTTTGTCAATAAGATCTAAAATGATGTTATCTACTTTTGTTAAGACTAATAAGCCATTATATTTATACATAGCTTGATAGGGATCACATTTTCCTTTGTAGCTAGAGTCTAAATTAGGCTCAAAAGAATTATCTTCTTCAAGAACTTCAATTTCTAAATTTGATTCATTAGGATCACTTTTTACTAAGAAAATGTGCATCAAAGATTTTTTAAGACCTTCATCGAGAGTTAACTCTTGAATTTTTTGCTTTGTTTTGCACCTATTTGAACAGTGCCCTATTTTGCCACATTTATAACAAACAATTTTTTTCTTTGGTCTTGGCTTTACAGGCATTTTCTTTACTTTATTTCTTTCTTCTCATAAGAAGTTTTTCATTTCACATAAGGTTGATAACCTTTTTTTTTTTTTTGGTTTGTTGGGATATTTTATGTGTGGATAACCCATTTGCTTACAAAAACTACCCAAAAAAACCCTTTTATCTTGAGATTTCTCATTTTGTAACTACTTATGTAGTTTAATTTCATTATAGAGTTTAATTCCTTTGGTGACTACTTCAGCAGCTGGTTCACCATAGGTGCAGTGATTATATTCAATTATTGTAGAAATGCAACAAAAATAGCATATGATGTTCAATCACACCTTCAAGATTCCATTCAACTATACTACTACCATCATATTGAGCATAATTATACTCTAATTATTCTTCCAATAAGAGGTCAACATGTATTGATCTTAGATAGCATAACATAGTTGGAACCTTATTAAAAGTCATTTTGTTAATAGAAAGAGGTTCTTTCGTATGACAAGGACTACTCTCAAATGATTGTTGTTCTAATAAGAACATTTGTTGAAATTGATCTAACTCTTCTAAGTTTTCTTTGATATTTTCACCTTTATTGTCAAATTTAATTGAATTTTTTTTTTTCCAAAACAATAGCTTCTTTATTTTTTAGACCATGGCTTTTAAGCTATTTAGCTATTTTGCTCCACTAGTTCTTTTTTTTTTTTTTTTTTTTTTGAACTACTATTTGGTCATATTATAGTTAATATCTTTAGAGGATAAGGGTTTAAATAAAACCTTTTTTTTTTTCTCTAATTTAACTAAAGGTTTAGGAATATAGTCCCCTTTTGTGAAATATTCCTATTCTAATCAATTGAAAACCCACCAATTAAGATACGCATTAGTACAATTGTCTTACTATATTACAACATTGGTCATAGCTTTGGCCTTACAAGGCAAATCTACAACCTCACTTTCCTCAATTTTTAAAGAAAGATTTAAAATAGGAGGGAAAATATTATTAACCATTTTTCCCTTTTTGGTTAAATATTCTTGGTAAGATTTTTTCAAGGGTTAGGTAGTTTTTTGATGCCAAAAAAATTAGGAAAAGGGTTTTTGTTGAATATTAAAAATATTTTGAATATAAGCTAAAATATCAACAATACCCATTTTTGTAATATATTTTTTTTATGCCTTTGATGCCAATGTTTTTGTTATCCTTCATTAAAGGTCATTTAAAAATAATTTCCTATTAAGGTATGTTTAAAAGAGCAAAATAACATTTTTACCTTTTCCTCTATCTCATCATATTTTTTTAATAATAATGAGGCCATCTCTTCATTTCTAACTAACAAGGCTCTGGTCTTTGTTGCAAGGACTCATTTTGAAAAAATAATGGTGAAATTAATTTTTGCATTGGATCAAGCACATTTCCACACCTTTGATACTCTGTACTTATTGAATTTAACTGAGTAAAATGCATCATTGACCTTTATTAGAATTCATTATAGGTATTGAATGGTTTACTACATGAATAATGAGACTATCACTTTAATTTTTATCATAAGATTTCTCCTTTCATTGAAAGGACAAATTTACATAAAATGATGGTGAAATTACCATTAGTGCCTACATAAAACAATAAATTCATTGCAACAAGCTTGTTTGTACATCTTTTATACTCTAAATCCATTGAATTTCATCAAAAAAAAAAAGGTTTAAGTGGTTTAGATTACCTTTCAAATATGTATTGAGCTTTTCAATTCCTGAATGAGACCATCTCTTTGTTTCTAGCAAACAAGACTTGTTCCTTCATTGCAAGGACTCATTCACACAAAAGGATCTTGTAATTGACTTTTGTGTCAACAACAAACAATATATTCATTGCAATAAGCTTGTTTGTACATATTTGGTACACCAAATCCATTAAACTCCAACAATAATTGGTGTGATTTATGTAAATTACCATTTCTTATACACATTTTATGTAAATGAGTGCTTCTAATGAAAGAAGAAGCTTTGTTAGATAGAAATGAAGGGACAACTCATTATTTAAGAATTGAAAATCTTGATACATTGATGCATGCTTATGTTTATGCAAAATAATATAATCATTGAAACAAGCACATTTGCACACCTTTGGTACTTTAGACCCATTGAATTCTATGAAGAAAAAATGAGTCATTGATCTTTATTAGCTTTCCTTACAAGTATTGAGTGGTTTAATTCCTAAACAATGAGATGCCTCTTCAATTTTTCATAACAAGACTTCTCTTCTCATTGGAAGGACAAATTTACACAAAATGATAGCAAAATTAACATTTGTACATCTTTAGCACTTTAAATTCATTGAATTTCATCAAAAAGAAAAGGTATATTTGGTCTATATTGTCTTTTAAAATATGTATTGAGAGTTTTAATTCTTAAATGAGACCATCTCTTCATTCCTAACTAACAAGGTTCCTTCCTTCATTGCAAGGACTCATTAACACAAAATGATCTCAAATTAGCCTTCATTTCCACAATAACCATTATATTTATTGCAACAATCTCATTTGTACATCTTTGGTATGCTAAATCCATTGAATTCTATCAAGGAAAATGAGTCATTGATCAATTACAAGTATTAAATGGTTTAATTTCTAAGCCAATTTTTCATAACAAGATTTTTCTTATCATTGGAAGGACAAATTTACACAAAATGATGCTGAAATTAACATTTTTGTCTACACAAAACATTATAATCATAGCAAAAAGCTTGTTTGTAAATCTTTGGTACTTTATATCCATCAAATTCCATCAAAATTTGTGTGATTTGTCTAGATTACCATTTTTGATTCATATTTTGTGTAAATGAGTGCTTGTAATGAAAGAAGAAGCTTTGTTAGTTAGAAAATGAAGAGATGATGTTCTCATTATTTAGGAATTGAGGCACTCAATACATATAAACATGTTTGTGTCTTCTTAAAACATTACTTTCATTGGAACAAAGCACGTTTGTACACTTTTCCTTATAAATATTGAATGATTTAATTCTTTAACAATGAGACTGTTTATTCAATTTTTCATAATAAGATTTCTCATTTTATTTGAAGGACAAATTTACACTAAATGTTGATGAAATCAACATTTTTGTTTACATAAAGCATTATATTCATTGCAATAAGCTCATTTGTACATCTTTGGTACTCTAAATGCATTGAATTTCATAAAAAGAAAAAAGGTGTGTTAGTGTAGATTACCTTTTAAAATTTGTATTTAGTGTTTCAATTCCTAAATGAGACAATCCCTTCATTTCTAGCTAACGAGGCTCCTTCCTTTGTTGCAAGGGTTTGTTCAATCAAAATGATCTCCTAATTAACTTTTGTGTCAACAACAAACATTATATTTATTGCAACAAGGTTGTATGTATATCTTTGGCATAGTAAATCCATTAAATTCCATCCAAAAATGGTGTGATTGGTTTAAAGTACCATTTCTTATACATATTTTGTGTAAATGAGTACTTGCAACAAACGAAGGAGCTTTGTTAGTTAGAAATGAAGAGTTAGTCTCATTATTTAGGAATTGAAACACTTAATACATAGAAGCATGATTGTGTCTACACAAAAACTTATAACAATCCTTGTTTAAACACCTTTGGTACTCTATACCCATTGAATTCCATCATGTAAAACGAGACATTGATCTTTCTTAGCTTTCCTAGCAAGTATTGAATGGTTTAATTCCTAAGCAATGAGACTACATTTTTAATTTTTCATAACAAGACTTCTCTTATCATTCAAGGGACAAATTTACAAAAAATGATGATGAAATTAACAATTTGTCTACTCAAAACATTATATTCATTGCAACAGGCTCATTTATGACAAATGAAATGAAGCCATGTTAGTTTGAAATGAAGAAACAAGCTCAATATTTAAGAATTGAAACAATTGATATGTATAAGCACATTTGTGTCTATATAAAACATTATATTCATTGGAACATGCACATTTATGCAATTTTGATACTTTGTACCCATTGAATTCCATCAAGTAAAATAAGTCATTGGTAATAGGTATTAAATTGTTTAATTCCTAAATAATGAGATTGTCTCTTCAAATTTTCATGACAAGACTCCACTTTTCATTAGAAGAACATATTTATGCAAAAGGATAGTTAAATTAATTTTTGTAACTACATAAAACATCATATTCATTGCAATTAGCTCATTTCTTCCACTTTTGTACTCTAAATCCCTTTAATTTCATAAAAAAAAAAAGGTGTGATTGGTCTAGATTACCATTTCTGATACGTAGATTTTGTAAATGAGTGCTTGTAATGAATAGCAAACTTTGTTAGTTAGAAATAAAGAGATGATCTCATTATTTAGAAATTGAAACACTCAATACGTATAAGCACGTTTGTATCTACCCAAAATAATATATTCATTAGAACAAGCATGTTTGCACAAATTTGGTACTTTATACTTATTGAATTTCTTCAAGTGAAATGAGTCATTGATCTTTATTACCTTTCCTTATAGGTATTCAATTATTTAATTCCTAAACAATAAGACCATCTCATCAATTTTTCATGCTAAGACTTCACTTTTTATTAGAAGAACAATTTATACAAAATGATAGTGGAATTAACATTAGTGTCTATGCAAATATTATATTTGTTGCAACAAGCTTGTTGGCACCTCTTGGGTCCTATAAACCCATTGAATTTCATCAAAAAAAGTTTCATTGGTCTAGATCAATTGAAGCCTTGTTATAAAAAAATGGGAGAGACTTTCATTGTTAAGGGAAGCTAATCTATATCAATGGCTCATTTACTAGATGGAATTTATTGGGTTTAGTGTCCTAAATGTGAGAAGATGAACTTGTTCCAATGAACATAATGTTTTATGTAGGTACAAAAAAGTAATTTCATTTTGTGCAAATGAGTCCTTGCAACAAAGAAGAAGCCTTATTGATTAGAAATGAAAAGACTATCTAATTATTCACTAATTAAAACACTCAACATGTGTAAAAATAGGTAATCTAGGCCAGTGACACCTTTTTTTAATGAAATTTAATGGATTTAGAGTATCAAACATGTATAAATGAGCTTGCTACAAAAATATAATGTTTACAGTCGACAAAAAGTTAATTATGAGGTGATTTTGTGCAAATCAGTCCTTGCAACAAAATGAGAAGCCTTGTTATAAAAAAAAGAAGAGGTGGTCTCTCATTGTTCAAGAATTAAACAATTCAATGGGTTTAGAGTACCCTAGGTGTGCAATGGAATTCAATGGTTTTAGAGTATCAAAGGATTGCAAATGTGCTTGTTCTAATGAATATAATATTTATATAGACACAAAATTTAATGTCTCCAACATTTTGTATAAATGAGTCTTTGCACTAAGGGAAGGAGCTTTGTTAGTTAGAAATGCAGAGATGATTCCATTATTTAGTAATTGAAACACACATTATGTATAAGAAAAGGTAATCTAGATCAATCGCACTTTTTTTTTTTTTTGACATGGTTTGAATGTTCCATTACCTAAAAGTTATTGATCTTGATTATGTTTTCCATCATGGTTCAAATGATTCATTATTTCAAAAATCATATTGTCTCTTCATTATTTACTATCCATACAAAATGAACATGAAATTAACTCTTTTTTATACCAAATTTTAAATTCAATGTGAAAACCACATCAATACACCTTTGGTAGACTAAAATTTGCATGAATTCCATACACCAAAGGAGTTAATGATGTTGATTAACTTTTTCAGTATGGTTTGAATGCTTATTTGTGTAAAAGATGAGATCATTGCTTCGTTTCTAGGACTCATCAAGACAAAATATCATGAAATGAATCATTTTGTCTGCACCAAACATTAGATTCTTTATGATATGCACATGAATACACCTTTGGCAATCTATTCATTCAAGTCTATCAACCAAAGGACTCCTTGATCTTGATTAGCTATTCTTCCAAGGATTGAATGGTTCAATCTTGAAGGGTATGACCTATACTTCATTTCATGCCAATATGGCTTCCTTTTTCATTGAAAGGACTCGTTTAGAAAAAATGATCATGAGTCATTGATTTTGATAAGCTATTCTTTTAGGAATTGAATGGTTGAATTCCTTAAGGATAATTCAATTCTTAAAGGATAAGACCCTACTTCATTTCATGCTAACATGGCTTCTATTTTCATTTGCAAAGACTTTTTTACACAAAAAGATCATGAAATTAAATCTTGTATCTACACCAAACATTAAATTACTTGCTTAGGCCAAAAGTATAATTTTGGTAGTCTAAATAAATCAATTAAAATCCACCAAAAACATAGAGGTGCTTAATCTTGATTAGATTTTTATACATGGTTGGAATGGTTCATTGCATGAAAGATTAGATTATCACTTCCTTTCTTGCTAAGAAGGCAACTTCTTTCATTCTAAGGAGATATTCTCACAAAACCAATATGAAATGAATTTTTATATCTATGCCAAACATTAGATTCCTTGCACCAAGAACATCAATACAACTTTGGTAGTCTGAATCCATTAAAGTCCATCAAATATTGGTGTAATTGATCATGATTAGGTTTTCTCACATGGTTGGAATTGTTCATCACATGATTAGTTTTTCTCACATGGTTTTCTCCACACCAAAATAGGAGTTTATTCCCAATCAATGAGACTATTTTTTTTTTTTTTTTGATAACAAGACTTCTTCTCTTTTGTTGCAAGGGCTCATTCACCCAAAATGATCTTGTAATTAACTTTTGTGCCAATAATAATCATTATATTCTTTACAACAAGCTCATTTGTATATCTTTGGTATTCTAAAATCATTTAGTTACAGCAAAGAAAAGTGTGATTGGTCTAGATTACCATTTCTTATATATATTGAGGGCTTCAATTCTTGAATAATAAGGCCTTCCTTTCAATTCTAGCTATCAAGACCCCTTCCTTCATTGTAAGGATCATTTACACAAAACATGGTGAAATTAACTTTTGTGTCTACACAAAACATTATATTTATGTGATGAAGCATGTTTACACTCCTTTGTTACTTTCAACCCATTGAATTCAATCAAGTAAAATATTAATTGATCTTTAGCTTTCCTTATAGGTATTCAATGGTTAAATGTTTGAACAATGATACCATCTCTTCATTTTTTGATAATAAGACTTCTCTTTTTGTTGCATGGATTCATTCACACAAAATGATTTTTAATAATTATCTTTGTGTCAATAACAAACATTATATTCATAGCTATAAGCTCATTTGTACATCTTTGATACACTAAATCCATTAAATTCCATCAAGTTGTCATTGATCTTTGTTAGCTTTCCTTATAGGTATTGAATGGTTTAATCCCTAAATAATTATACTCTCTTTATTTTTTTTTTGATAACAAGACCTCTCTTTTCATTGCAATGACTAATTTACAGAAAATGGGGAGTAAAATTAACTTTTGTGTCTCCACAAAATATTATATCCATTGGAACAAGCATGTTTACACACCTTTGGTACTTGGAACCCATTGAGTTCTATCAAGTAAATGAGTCTTTGATCTTGATTTGCTTTCCCTTAAAGATATTAAATGTCTTAATTCTCAAACAATCAGAGCACCTTCTCATTTTTTGATTTTTGTTTCTTTTTATGTATTCTGTTAAGGTGGCTAAAGTCCCACATCAAGAAATTTGTTAAAATTGGTGGCCAAAATCCCATATACGGAATGTAAGCATGGTTGGCTGATTGTATTCCTTATAAATAGGAGTAGTATAACATGTTGTGATGTAAGAGAATAAAGAGAAAATTAAGGAAGTTAAAACTTTATAAGCTTTTAGTCCATTATTTGGGCTTTTGTTAATTGAGCTCATAAGTTTATTTTGTATTCTCCACTTTAATAATATTTACTCTCACTTTTACCCATGGATGTAGGTTAAATCGATTGAACCATGAAAATTTGGTGTTTCTTGTTTCAATTATTTTTTCTTTACTTTTATTATTGTCTTTAAGGGCTATAACCTGATGCTCATTCCCTAACAAACTAGTATCAAAGTCTTGGTTTGGTTCATCAGAAAAATAGTCATTATGATAATAACTAAGTATTATTTTAAAAAGTTCGATCAGAGTGTCAACTTTGGAATGTGGCAGCTGAAGATAGAGGCCATGCTGGTTCAAGATGATGTCAACATAACATTGCTAGGGAAGCACAAACAGTCAGAGAAGAAGTCAGATGAGGAGTTTGCTAGTCTTGACAAAAAGGCCTGCTTAGGTATCATCTTAAATCATTTTGATGAGGCTTTAAGAGATGTAGCTATTAAGGTAACTACTAAGGACTTGTGGGAGAAATTAAGGGCTTTATATATGAAGAAAATAGTGGAGAATAGGCTTTATTTAAAGTAGAGTTTGTATATGCTTCGTATGCCTGAATGATCATCTATATTGTTACATTTTGATAAATTTGATTCTTTGCTTATGGATTTGAGTAATATAAATGTTCATATTGATGATAAGGATCAAGCCCTGTTATTATTGTATTCTTTTTTTTTCTATTCATTTAAGCATTTTAAAGAAATAATACTTTATGGTAAAGAGACTATTTCTTATAAAAAAAATTAAGTCTATTTTGAATTCAAAAGACCAAATCGACAAGGATACAATTGGGGAGAGTAGTAGTGGTCAAGTTGATAGTTTGGTGGTTCAAGGTAGATCATATATAAGAAGGATGCAAATAGTTAGAGATCCAATAGATCTAAATCTAAATATAAAAATTTAGTATGCAATTATTGTAAAAAAAAAGTGCACATCCAAGTTGACTGTTTGAAGTTGAAAGACAAGGATAAGGAGAAGTACAAAAGTAATGAGTCAGTTCAAAACCAGTGTTTCAGAAGATGAGAGTGATGAAATTATTTTCATTGTTAATGATAAATTAAGGTTTGCTTATGAATGGATATTAGATTTTGGTCGCACATATCATATGTATCCTAATAGGGATTGGTTTTTTACCTTTGAATTTGTTGAAGGTGGAGTTATTATGATGGGTAATGATGTAGTTTGCAAAATTGCTAGGATTAGTATGATTAGAATCAAGACTCATAATGGTGTTGTGAGAACACTTACATAGGTCAAACATGTTCCAAAATTAAAAAAAAATCTCATCTCTTTGGGAACACTTGAGGCTCTTGGTTATAGGAACACCGGTGAAGGTGGAGTTATAAAAAAAGTCAATAAAGGTGCTCTCGTTCTAAAATTTTGTATATTTTATAAGGAACTACAATTGTGGGTACTACTGCAATAGTCTTTGCAGAGATAGATATTATGAAGTTATGACATATACGGTTGGGGCACATGAGTGAGAAGGGTCTCTATTTATTTTGAGTGAAAGAGGCCTTCTGTGTGGACAACATACTAGGAAGTTGGATTTCTGTGAGCATTGCATCTTTAGGAATCAGAAGCATGTTAGTTTCAAGTTTCCAGCAATTTATAAGACAAAAGGTACTTTCAATTATATTCACTCAGATCTTTAGGGGTTATCTCGCATTTTGTCAAAAGGTAATGCCAAGTACATGTTGACTTTCATTAATGATTATTCAAGGAAAGTTTAAGTTTTTTTTTCTGAAGCACAAGAGAATGATATTTTGCAAACATTCATAAAGTGGAAAACATTAATTGAGAAATAAATAGTGAAGCAAATCAACCGACTTAGGATAGATAATGGTTGGCAATTTTGTGGAGGTGAATCTAATGAATTTTGTGAAAATAAAGGCATTGTTCATATCATATAGTTAGGATGACTTCTTAGCATAATAGTGTTGTTAAACGTATGAATAGAAAATTTTTAGAGAGAGCTCATTGTATGATCTCCAATACTAGTTTATCAAAAGACTTTTAGGTAGAGTTAGTCTCTATAACTTATCATATCATTAATCGTGTACCTTCAGCATCTTTAAAAGTTTAAGATTCCAAAAGAAGTCTGGTCAAGTACTCTTACTAATTACTATAATTTGAAGATATTTGGATGTCCTACATATATAAATGTAAATGATGGGAAAATTAGAACATAGAGTTAAAAAGTGCATTTTCCTTGGGCATGCATCTGGAGTGAAGGGATGTTGTTTATGGTGCCTTGACCCACCAAAATTTGTGATTAGCAGAAATGTTACATTTAATGAATCCTCTATGTTATATCTAAAAGGAGAGTCTTCTATGCCTTCAGAATGCAAGTAAAGGTGACAATGCACATAAACAAGTGGAGTTTAAAGTTATGAATCGAGATGTTCAACAGTGGAGTCCTCACATTCAGTTAAATTCATCAAATATTACAAATTCCCCTGAAGACAAAGAGGAGGATCATTCCATAGCCAAAGACAAACCAATAAGAGAGAGATTTGACCACCACAAAGATAAAATGACTATGTTGCTAATGCTCTTTCAGTTGCATAGGAGACTAGTGAAAATGGTGAGCCATTTACATATTCAAAAGCAGTTTTAGGTGTTGACTCATCTAGGTGGTTGGTTACAAGGAATGAAGAAATAAAATCTCTCCGTAAGAATGACACATGGGTTCTTGTGAAGTTGCCTTTAGAAAGGGGAATCATTGGTTGCAAATGGGTCTTTAAAAAGAAAGAAGGTATACTAGGGGTCAAAGATGTAAGGTATAAAGCACGTTTGGTTGCAAAAGGCTTTAGTTAGGTACAAGGTGATGACTTTAACGATGTTTTCTCATCTATTGTTAGACATAGTTCTATACGTGTCTTACTTGCTTTGGTGACCATGTATGATTTGGAGTTAGAGCATCTTGATGTTGAGACAGCTTTCTTACATGGTGAGCTTGAGGAGCAAATATATATAAAGTAGCCTCAAGGTTTTGAAGTTGAAGGTAAGGAAGACCATGTTTGTTTGTTGAAGAAATCCTTGTATGGATTAAAGTAATCTCCAAGACAGTGGCATAAGAGATTTGATTCCTTTATGTTGTATCATGGTTACTCCAAAGCATGTATGATAGTTGCATTTACTTCTAGAAGTTAGATGATGGCTCATTCATTTACTTGTTGTTGTATGTCAATGACATGCTCATTGCTACTAAGAATCTGTCAGAGATTCACACTTTGAAAGCACTTTTAAATGGTGAATTTGAGATGAAAGACTTAGGATCAAAAAAGAAGATTCTTGGTATGGAAATTAGGAGGAATTGTGAAGGTAGTAAGTTATATTTGATTTGATCTAGAAGAATTATGTTGAGAAGATGTTGGAACGATTTGGTATGAAAAATGCCAAATTTGTTAGTACTCCTATTGTTAGTCATTTTAGATTATCAGCTACTTAGTCACCAATGATAGATGAAGAGAAAAAAAGGTATATGGAAAGAGTTTTATATTCAAGTGTTGTCAACAGTCTTATGTATGCGATGTTTTGCACACGTCCAGATACTTCACAAGTAGTTAATGTGATTATCAAGTATATGTCTTCTCCAAGCAAATCATATTGGGAGGCTGTGAAATGGATTTTTAGATACTTGCAAGGTACTTTAGATACATGTTTGGAGTTTGGTAAAAATTCAAATGCATTGGCTAGTTTTGTTAATTTTGACTATGTTGCTGATCATGATAGAAGAAGATCTCTTACAAGCTATGTATTTTATGTTGTTGGTGGTTTTGCTATTAGTTGGAAAGCTACTCTATAACATGTTGTTGCTTGGTCTATTACTAAGGCAATCAAAGAAGCTTTATGGTTGAAAGGCTTGTATGGTGAGCTTATTCTATGTCAAGACGTTGTTACCATCCATTGTGACAGTCAAAGTATAATAAAGTTAACTAAGGATCAAATGTATCATGAGAGAATGAAGCATATTGATGTGAGGTATCACTTTATTCGGGAGACAATTGTCAAGAGAAAGGTTTTAATCCAGAAAATTAGTACTAGAAATAATTATGTAGATATGTTTACAAAGCCTCTTCCAATTGTTAAGTTCAAGTAGTGCTTGGATTTAATTGGTGTGTTATGATGATTTGGGAGTTTAAGAAGAAGGTGGAGCATTATTACTATGGTTACATGTAAGACTTGAGATAAGGTGGAGATTTGTTAAGGTGGCTAAAGTCCCACATCAAGAAAGTTTGTTAAGGTTGGTGGCCAAAATCCCATATCGAGAATGTAAGCATGGTTGGTTGATTGTATTCTTTATAAATGAGGAGTAGTATAACATGTTGTGATGTAAGAGAATAAAGGGAAAATTAAAGGAGTTAAAACTCCATAAGCCTTTAGTCCATTATTTGGGTTTTTGTTAATTAAGCTCATAAGTTCCTTTTGTATTTTCTACTTAGTAATATTTTCTCCCATTTTCGTCCGTGGACGTAGGTCAAATCAACTAAACCACATAAATCTGGTGTTTCTTGTTTTCAGTTATTTTTTTTGCTTTGCTTTTGTTATTTTCTTTAAGGGCTATAATTTGGAGCTCATTCCCTAACATATTATTTGTATCTTCTTTGATTATTAAAAGGAGTTTTAAGTTTTTGTTGTAAATGCTTATAAGTAATTTCATTAGTTGAAGAACTAATGAATCTTTCATTCCTCTTAATCTTTTTCTAAATCAGATCAATTTCTCTATATTGAAGAATGGAAGTAAATTTAAAGCTAATAAGCTTTTTGTTAATCTATACATTTATGTGTCATCATCTATTTTCTTTATTGCGTATAGCATGTTGTAAGAAATGATTTCCTAATATGAAATCTTATGATAAAATTTTAATCATTACGAAAGGAATTTCTAGACATATACCATCATTACAAATAATGACTTATGATAGTTTGTATTTTTATTTATTAATAAGCTAACTATAACCAACAGTGTTTAGAGTATTAGAGCTGAACCTAGTGAGTATCTATTATAAGTTGTAGTTGAAACTTAAGTCATGTTTTCATTTTTAGCTCGTGCAAGCTATGGTTGGGGGTTGATTACTTTTGGTGTAAACCACTGACAATGATTTTATGATGTGGATAAACTTCACTGAAGTTAGCACTTTAATAGTAAAAATAAAGAAATTATTATCAATGAAAATCTAAAGAATATATATCTTTTGAATTGGAACTTACCATCATCCTCATTATCACTTATATATATCAAGTGATAATTTTCTAAATCTAATTATGTTATTAAAAACAATTGAAGAAGCTTTACCCTTATCCCAAGGTTATAATCATTTTTTTTTCTTGCTATCCCAAGAACTTATCTCAAGGAAATATAAATTTCCCCATATTGACATGATTCAAGTAGCTTTGAAGCTGGCCATAAGATTAAGTTTAAATAACTCCACCATAATTTATGTTAGGAGTAATAGAATTTAGACTAACTGATGGATCTACTTATTTTTCTTATTACCCCAACTTTACCCTTTCCCTTTGATCCTAATCTCATGCATGCATTGTGTTTAGATAATGAACACAAGGCCAAAATTGCGAAGAAGTTGCATGAGAAGTAGTGGAAACAAATTGCAAAATGAATGTAGTAAATGCATCCTATGCCAACAAAGGGAGAAAGAAGGTGGTATTTAAAACCTAGTGATTGAGTTTGGGTGCATATGCACAAGGAAAGGTTCTTGTCTTAGAGGCATTCAAAGTTGTAACTTAAAGGAGATGGTCCATTTCAAGTGGTGGCATGAATTAATGACAATGCCTACAAGTTGGACCTTTTTAGTGAGTACAATGTGAGTGCAACATTTAATGTTTATAATCTTTCTCCTTTTAATGCAAGTAATGATTTGAGGATGAATCCTTTTAAGGAGAGGGGAAATGATGAGATCCATGGAGAAGTTAATGCATGGAGGGCTTTTAAGGATCCATTCAAGAAGGGCCAATAAAATGTTCATGAGCCAAAAGGATAAAAGAAGCACTTAGCAAGCTGATTGATGAAATTTGTTTCAAAAAAAAAAAAAAAGCTAATTCAAGCTTAAAGGATGGAAAAAACATATCTTAATGTGGTCCAAGGCCTTATTAATTTGATTGGAGTACTTAATCAGTTAAGGTTACAATAATCTCCATTCCTAAATAGGTGTTTATTATAAAAAATGAGCAACTTCCAAAAATATGTTTCTAAAGCATGTCATCCAGCAAGATGATGCAAATCAAGTTTTTTGGAAAGAAAAGTTTTTGGCAAGATTACCAAGGCTACCTAGCAATAAGGTAAGATATAAATTGCAAGCTTTATATAATGGCCAAATTCCATATTGTTAGTTGGCATATGTTGACCTGATAAGCTTTGTCCAGAAAGAAGGACTACAAATCTAATGCATATTTAAAGCTCCAAACATAGATCAAGCAGAAATGAATAAATTGAGTTGAATTCCATCAATGGATTTAGCATATCAAAGGCTCATTTTTCTCTAAAATGAATAAATTGAGGCATTTTTTCCTTTTTTTTTTTTTCTTTTCTTTTTGCAACAAGCTCTTTTGCACATATTTGGTTCAATAAATCGATTTAATTCTATCCAAAAAGATTGCTTTGATCTTTATTAGCTTTTCTTACACATATTGAAGGTTTTAAATCCTTAATGACGAGAAATTCTCTTCATTTCTAGCTAACAAGGCTCTTTACTTCATTGCAAAGACTTTTGACCCAAAATGATGGTGAAATTCACTATGTTTTTGCACAAAACATTCTATTCATTGGAACAAGCATTTATGTACATCTTTGATTTATAGCTAACAAGGCTCCATCCTTCATTACAAAGACTTATGTACCTAAAATGATAGTGAAATTTAGCTTTTTTTTTTTGCACAAAACATTTTTTCATTGGACACATATGTACATCTTTGATATTATAAATCCATTGAATTCCATCAAGAAAAATGAGTCTTTAATCTTGATTAGCTTTCTTTATAGGTATTAAAATGTTTAATTTCTAAAAAATGACATTGTCTCTTCAGTTTTTGATATCAAAAGGCATTGATCTTGATTTGCTTTCCTTATAGGAATTGAATGGTTCAATTCTTGAACAATGAGACTACCTTTTCTATTTTTTTTAACAAGGCTTCACTTTTTTTGTTTCAAGAACTTACACAAAATGATCTTGTGATTAACTTTTGTGTCAACATCAAACTGTGTATTCATTGCAAGAAGCTCATTTCTACATGTTTGGTACTCTAAATCCATTGAATTCTATCAAAAGAAAAAAAAAAAATGCTTTAGTGTTCTTGTGTAGCTTTCCTTATACATTTTTAGTGTCTAAATTCAAGAATAATGAGATCATCTCTTCATTTCTAACTAACAAACCTCCTTCCTTTGTTATAAGGACTTGTTTACACAAAATGATGGAGAAAGTAACTTTTGTGTCTACACAAAACATTCTATGCATTGGAGTTAGCATATCTTTAAACTTTTGGTACTTTGAATCCATCAAATTCCAACAAGCATATGAGTCATTGATTCTGATTAGCTTTTCTAATAGCTATTGAACGGTTTAATTCTCAAATAATGAGATTGTCTCTTTATTTTTGATAACAAGACTTTGCTTATGTTTTATAGACTCAATTGCACAAAATAATTTTTTTTATTAGGTTTTATGTTGACAATAAACATCATATTCTCTTCAACAAATGAGTCATTATTCTTGATTAGCTTTCTTTATAGGTATTAAATGGTTTAATTTCTAAACAATGAGACTGTTTTCTCATTTTTTTGATAACAAAACTTCTCTTTTGTTGCAAAGATTCGTTCACGCAAAATGTTCAAGAAATTAGCTTTTATGTCAATAGTAAACAAGCTCATTTGTGCAACTTTGGTACTATATTGAATTCCTTGAAGCAGTGGTTAGTTTGATCTTGATTAGCTTTTCTTATAGCTAGTTAATGTTTCAATTCCTGACTAATGAGACTTTATCTTCATTTCTAGCTAACAATGCTCCTTCCTTCATTGCAAGGACTCATTTACACAAAATTATGAACTCTCTTTTGATGAAGGCCATAAAAGGTCATTATTGACTATTTTTTTATTTGACAATGATTTGAATCAAAAAGATGTAGAATTAAACCTTCTAGAAGATCACTCTTCTGATTTTGAGTCAGGAAGAATGTGGTTATTATAAGGTCTTAAACAAAAGAAAAGGATTATTAGCCTTAACAAAAGAAGACAATGATTTTTTATCTTAGAATATTTCCAAAAGAAGGTTATAGCCTTAAAATAGTGATTCATAGAGTAAAAGCATATATTTTGGATTTCAACTTCTAAAGAACTCTCTATACAAGAGCTTAAAGTTGAAATAAATTAATTAAAAGGAGAAATAAGACAATTAAAATAAATAAATAAATATATATACAACAACCATATGACCTTGGCCCTAAAAATCTATGGAATTCCATCAAATAAAGAAGTGATTAATTTTGATTTTCTCTTCTTGTAGGTATTGAATGGTTTAACTCTAAAATAATGCAACCGTTTGTTCACTTCTTGCTAACTAGTTTTCTCCTTTAGTTGCAAGGACTTATTCACATAAGTTAAGATTACATAAATCAATTACAACATATTCGCTCATCAGAATAGCAACCCCTATATTCTGCTTCTTAAACATGTAAATATTTGGTTATCTGTAATGCAAAAGGCAGGCCTTGCAACCTCTATAGAAAAATTAGTTGTTCCAAACCATGATTACATTTCTTGGCCACCTCATCAAAAATGGTAGTGTAATTCCAATAGATCAAGCACTTGAATTTGCTTTTAAATTTCTTAATGAAATTAGAGGCAAAAATCAATTGCAAAGATTTCTAGAAAGCCTACGTTATATTTTAGAATTTTATAAAGAATGATGCTAAACCTTCATTTATTAAAAGCCTTCTAACTCATGAATTTTTACAGGGTACCACTTCATGAGTAAGAGGCCTATGCTACAAGGGCCTATGTCCCCATCAAAGTTGAATATTTGACCAGCTAAGGATGCTTCTAGTTCATCAAGTCAAAACAACAAGGAGTTAGATCCTTTATCAAATAACACTTATGAGCAACAACTAAATAAAGAATAAAAAGCTTACATATTCTTTCATCCCAAACTTTATATAGACTTCTTGTGTCCAATTGAACCCAGCTATGCTCAACTTCTACCTTATAAGGTTGCAAGATTCTATTTAAAAGAGAACATGTATTATATACCACTATGAAAGATTACTATTATTATCAGCAGATTCTTTTTGAGACAAGACCATTGATCATTGAACCAATTGAATGATGAGGCACTGGTTATGAATCTACCAAAGATTAGGCAAATGCAAAATTTAAAATCAAAAGGATCATCTTTCTAGACAGATGAATGGCAAAGTGATTTGCTAACCTATAAAGGATTAAAAAATTGGTGGAAGGTTAAGAGTTTCAATTATTTCCACTCTATTGAAGCCTAGGAGAGATCTTTATTCTACAAAAACCCATAAAAGAAATGTAGTTGGTTTCTTCATATTAATCTCCTCATGATAAGGTTAAATTTCCCAATTGGTTTAAAATATGGTTCCTTAAATGGGGATTACATCCCGTTACACTCCCTTTAAGAGTATAAACTATTTATGAATAATTTTGTGAAAAGAATCCTGACTTAAGGAATAAAATCTTAAATTTTGCTATTTGGTATCATGTTCTGTGGATCATCAAATGGGACTACAACATCATTGCCAAACAGGTTAATATCTTGGGAGAAAGTACTTAGCATGTACCATGGCTTGTTTGAAGGATTAACATTCGATGGTAGGAAAATTTTGACTATTTTAGCAAAAGGGTTTACACTACTAAAGGAGTAGTTAATTTAGGAATCTGCATTGTAGGACCTACTCCTCCAGCTATCAAGATTCCAACTTAAATGCTTAAAGCACTGGTTGAGAGTGTGGGAAGAGAACAACTAATTGAGATGGTGGCTAGTATTTTACAATCCGATAAAGACCAACTAGAAAGTAGTCAAGCAAAAGATTCCAATCAACTCACTTAACTAGATGATATTATGCAAGACTTGAAATATCAGTATGAGTTGTAAAGGGGACAAAATGGACAAAATGCATTTATAAAGCCACTTTATAAAGATACTTTATACTTTATGAAGAAAATTTTTTATCATGTATTTGTTTGTTAGCACAAACCTTAGAGACAAATAGGAGTATCCCATGGAGAAGGCATAACTTTTTTTCCTCATTTGTAAACTTACTCCAAAACAAGCTGTAAGCTTGTAGTGTCATTCAATGAAAACTAATATTCATGTAAGTCCTTTTTCTCTTAAGCTTTCTTTTATGAAATCTAGTTTTGTGCCTTATATATTGTGTGTTTTGAAAAAAATGCATATTCTTTATTTGAGTTGTTTAGCATTGTTTATTGGCTTTTCTTATAGGTATTGAATGGTTTAATTCTCAAATAATGAGACTCTCTTTATTTTTTGATAACATGACTTTTCATTGGTTGTAAGGACTCATTCACACAAAATGATTTTGTAATTAACTTTAATGTTAATAGTAAACATTATATTCTTTGTAGCAAGCTCATTTGTACAACTTTGGTATTCATAATCCATTGTATTCCATAAAAAGCAAGTATAATTGATCTAGATTACCTTTTCTTATATGCATTGAGTGTTTCAATGTCTAAAAAATGAGATCATCTCTTCATTTCTGGGCAACATGGGTCCTTCCTTTGTTACAAGGACTCAATTACACAAAATTATGGTGAAATTAACCTGTGTCCATACAAATCATTATATATTCATTGGAGAAGGCAAGTTTGCACACCTTTGGTACTTTAAACTTATTGAATTCCACCATGTAAATGAATCATCAATCTTAATTATCATTTCTTATAAGTATTGAATGATTTAATTCTCAAACAATGAGATTATCTTTTCATTTTTTTTTATAACAAGGCTTCTCTTTTCATTGAAGGGACTTATTCACAACAAGTGATCTCATCATTAACTTTTGTGTCAGTAGTAAACATTATATTCTTTGCAACAAGCTAGCTTGTACATCAGTGATACCCTCAATCCATTGAATTCCTTCAAACAAAGCATTGATTGTTCTTAATTAGCTTTTCATATACCTTTCAAAAATTTCAAATCCTGAATAATGAGACCTTCTCTTTAATTATAGCTAACAAGGCTCCTTCCTTTGTTGCAAGGACTCATTTACCAAAAATGATGGTGAAATTAACTTTTTCTTCTACACAAAACATTCTATTCATTAGAACAAGCATTTTATTGTGTGTCCTTTGGTACTCTAAAATACATTAAATTTCGTCAACCAAATATGTCATTGATGTTGATTAGCTTTCGTTGAAGGCATTTAATGGTTTAATTCTCAAACAATGATACCATCTCTTCATTTTTTTGATAACAAGACTTCTCTTTTGTTGCAAGAACACTTTCACACAAAATGATCTATAATTAACTTTTGTGTCAACAATAAACAACATATTTTTTTTTTGCAACAATCTCATTTATACAACTTTTTGTCTCTAAATCCATTGAATTCCATCAAAGAAAAGTCTAATTGGTCTAGATTACCTTTTCTTATGTCTATTGAATGTTTCAATTCCAAAATAATGACATAGTCTCTCTTCATTTCTAGCCAAGAAGGCTCCTTCCATCATTGTAAGGACTCATTTACACAAAAAATGAGGGTGAAATTAACAATTTCGCTTACACAAAACATTGTATTCATTGGAATAGACACTTTTGCACACCTTTGGTGCTTTGAACCTATTAATTCCATCAAGAAATGAGTCATTGATGTTGATTAGCTTTCTTCACAAACATTGAATGGTTTAATTCTCAAATAATGAGACTGCTATTCCATTTTTTTTTTTATCAAAGCTTCTTTTTTTTGTTTCATACAAAATGATCTCATAATTAACTTTTTGTCAACAAGAAACATTATATTCTTTTCAACAAACTTGTTTGCTTATCTGTGGTACTCTAAATCCATTGAATTCCATGAAACAAAGCTTTGATTGTTTTCTATTAGCTTTTCTTATACCTATTGGAAGTCTGAAATCTTGGATAATGAGACATTCTATTCAGTTCTAGCTAACAAGGCTCCTACCTTCATTGTAAGGATTTATTTGCCCAAAATGATGGTGAAATTCACTCTTGTGACTACACAAAACATTCTATTCATAGGAACAAGCACATATGTACTTCTTTGATGCTCTGAACTCATTGAATCCTACCAAGTATACAAGTTACTAATCTTGATCAACTTTTTTTTATAGGAATGAAAAATTCCTGAATAATAAGACCATCCCTTCATTTTTTTAAAAAGATTTCTCTTCAAAATGATCTCATAATTAACTATTTTGTCAACAGTAAACACACTATATTCTTTGTAAGAAGCTCATTTGTACAACTTTGGAACTCTAACCCATTGAATTCCTTGAAACAGAGGTATATTGAGTTTGTCAACAGTAAACACTATATTCATTTGTACAATGCATCTCATTTCATTGCAAGGACTTGTTTGTGCATCTTTGGTTCTTAAATGCAATGAATTTCATAAAAAAAAAAAATGGTGTGAGGTCATGATTAGCTTTTGTTATACATATTGAGTTTCTCAATTCCTGAAAATGACACATTCTCTTCATTTCTAGCTAACAAGGCTCCTTCGTTTGTTTCAAGGACTCACTTACACAAAATGATGGAGAAATTAAATTTTAAGTCTACATAAGAGCATTGTATTCATTGGATGCAGCACGTTTGTATACCTTTATTGCTTTGAATCCATTGAATTTCATGAAATAAAGGAGTCAGATCTTAATTAGCTTTCATTATAGATATTGAATGGTTTAATTCCCAAACAAAGTGATTGCCTCTTCATGTTTTTGATGACAAGAACATCTATATTCATGATATTCATTGAATCAAGCATGTCTATACAATTTTGGTACTCTAAACCCACTGAATTCTTTCAAACAAAGGTTATATTGAACTTGATTAGCTTTTCTTATGGCCATTTAATATTTCAATTCCTAAATAATGAGACCTTCTCTTGATTTCTAGCTAATAAGGCTCCTCCCTTTGTTGCAAAGACTCATTTACACTTAATGATGATGAAATTAACTTTTGTGCCAAAACAAAACATTGTATTCATTGCAACAAGCATGTTTGGTACTTTAAACCCAATATAATTTGTCAGGTAAATGAGTCATTGATCTTGATTAACTTTCCATATCGGCATTGAATGGCTTAATTGCCAATCAACACACATCTCTTTATTTTTTTGATAACAACACTTCTCTTTCATTGCAAGGGCTCCTTCATGCAAAATGATCTCCTTATTAACTTTTCTATCAATTGTAAACATTACATTCTTTGCAACAAGCTTGTTTGTACATCTTTTGGTACTTTAAATCCATTGAATTCCTTCAAACAAAGCTTTGAATGATCTTGATTATATTTTTGTTATACCTATTGAGTGTTCCAATACTTAAATAATGAGACCAACTCTTCATTTCTAGCTAACAAGGCTCTTTCATTCATTGCAACAACTCATTTACTCAAAATGATGGTGAAATTAACTTTTGTGTCTATACAAAACATTGTATTCATTGGTACAAGCATGTTTGCACACTTTTGGTACTCTAAACCCATTGAATTTTATTAATTAAGTGAGTAATCAATCTTTTATCAGCTTTCTTTATATGTATTGAATGGTTTTAATTTCTAAAAAATGAGATCTTCTTTTCATTTTTTTTGATAACATGGACTTCTCCTTTCATTGTAAGGACACATTCACACAATATGATAATGTAATTATATTTTGTGTGCCAATAGCAAGCATGATATTCATTGCCACAAACTTGTTTGTACATCTTTGGTGCTCTAAGTCCTTTAAATTTCATCAAGAAAACAGTGCGATTGGCCTAGATTACATTTTTCTTAAACATATTAAGAGTTTCAATTCCTGAATAATGAGACCATCTCTTCATCTCTAGCTAACAAGGCTCCTTCCTTCATCACAAGGACTTGTTCTCACAAATGAAGATGAAATTAACTTTGATGTCTACATAAAAAAAAATTGTATTCATTGAAACAAGCATGTTTGCACACTTTAATACTCCAAAAATTCATTGAATTCCATCCAATAAATGAGTCATTGATATTTATTAGCTTTCCCTATTGGTATTGAATGGTTTAATTTCTAAACAATGTGACCATCACTTCATTTTTTAATAACAAAGCTTCTCTTCTTATTGTCAGGATTCATTAACACAAAATGATATCATAATTAACTTTTTTGCTAGAAATAAACATTATATTCATTGCAACAAGCTCATTTGTACATCTTTTGTGCTCTAAATCCATTGAATGCAATCAGAAAAAGGTGTGATTGGTCTAGATTACTTGTTCTTATATGTATTGCATGTTTGAATTCCTGAGTAACAAGACCATCTCTTAATTTCTAACTTCCTTCGAAATTTTATGAATATCACAATTCCAAGTCTGAATATGACAATGTAGAGTTTGGAAAACATGAGAACCAAATAGGTCCATCACTTAAACTTGACTTTTTCCTCTATTCTAACCAATTGAGAGACCACTGATTAAGATACAAATTAGTACAATTGTCTTGCTATATTATAACATTGGTCATAGCTTTGGCCTCACAAGGCAAATCTATAACCTCACTTTCCTCAATTTTTAAGAAAGATTTAAAGCAAGTGGGAAAATATTCTTTTGCCCTTTTTGGTTAAATACTCATGGTAAGCTTTTTCAAGGATTAGGCAGTTTTTAGGAACCCAAAAATTAGGAAAAAGTTTTCATTGAATATTATAAATATTTTGAATATAAGTAAAAAAAATATCAACAATACCATTTCTGCAATATATTTTTTTTTGCCTTGATGCCAAAGTTTTTGTTGTCCTGGATTAAAGGTCATAAAAAAATTTCTGTTTAAGGTAATTTGGGAGAGCAAAAAAACACTTTGGTACTGAGTAGTTTAATTCCAGAACAATGAGATTGCCCTTTTAATTTTTCGTAAGACTTCTCTGTTCATTGAAAGGACGAATTTACACAAAATGGTGGTAAAAATTAACATTTGTACATCTTTGGTACTCTAAATTCATTGAATTTCATAAAAAATAAAAGGGTGAATTTGGTCTAGATTACCTTTTAAAATATGTATTGAGTGTTTCAATCCCTGAATGAGAGACCATCTCTTCATTTCTAGCTAACTAGGCTCCTTCCTTCATTGCAAAGACTCATTCACACAAAATGAACTCAAAATTAACTTTTGCATTCACAATAAACATTATATTTATTGCAACAAGCTTGTTGGTACATATTTGATACACTAAATCCATTGAATTTCATCAAGTTAAATGGGTCATTGATCAATTACAAGTACTGAATGGTTTAATTCCTAAGCCAATTTTTCATAACAAGATTTTTTTTTTATCATTGGAAGGACAAATTTACACAAAAAATGATGATGATAAAATTAACATTTGTGTGTACACAAAACATTATAATCATAGCAAAAAGGTTTATGAATCTTTGGTAGTCTATATCCATCAAATTCTATCAAAAAACTGGTGTGATTGTCTAGATTACCATTATTGATTCATATTTTGTGTAAATGAGTGCTTGCAATGAAAGAAGAATCTTTGTTAGTTAGAAATGAAGAGATGTTCTCATTATTTAGGAATTAAAGCACTCAATACATATAAGCATATTTGTGTCTTCTCAAAACATTACTTTATTTATTTGGAACAAAGCATGTTTGCACACCTTTCCTTATAGGTATTTAATGGTTTAATTTTTTGAACAATGAGACTGTCTGTTCAATTTTTCATAACAAGATCTCTCGTTTTATTTGAAGGACAACCTTACACTAAATGATGATGGAATCAACATTTGTGTTTACATAAAACATTATATTCATTGCTACAAGCTCATTTGTGCTTTTTGGTACGCTAAAGCCATTGAATTCTATCAAAAATGGTGTGATTGGTCTAGAGTACATTTCTTATACATGTTTTGTGTAAATGACTGCTTTTAAAAAAGGAAGGAGCTTTGTTAGTTATAAATCAAGAGTTACTCTCATTATTTAGGAATCAAAAGGCTCAATACATATAAGCATGTTTGTGTCTACACAAAACCTTATAACCATGCCTATTTAAACAACTTTGGTACTCTGTACCCTTTCAATTCCATCATGTAAAATGAGTCATTGATCATTATTAGCTTTCCTAACAAGTATTGAATGGTTTAATTCCTAAGTAATGAGATTGCTTCTTCAAATTTTCATGACAAGACTTCTCTTATCATTGAAAGGACAAATTTACAAAAAATGATGATGATATTAACAATTTTGCCTACTCAAAATTTTATAGTCATTGCAATAAGCTCGTTTGTAAATCTTTCATACTCTAAATTCATTGAATTTCAAGAAAAAAAAAAGTGTGTTTCCTCTACATTACCTTTTCAAATACGTATTTAAGGTTTCAATTCTTGAATGAGACAATCACTTCATTTCTAGCTAAAAAGGCTCTTTCCTCCATTGCAAG
The DNA here is from genome assembly GCA_037832345.1 of Rhizophora mangle. NCBI lineage: Eukaryota > Viridiplantae > Streptophyta > Magnoliopsida > Malpighiales > Rhizophoraceae > Rhizophora > Rhizophora mangle. Next base: position 7,065 of record JBAPLJ010002340.1, on the reverse strand, counting down.
GACTCATTCACACAAAATGATCTCGTAATTAATTTTTTGTGTCCATAACAAACATTATATTCTTTGCAACAAGTTCATTTGTATATCTTTGGTACACTAAGTCCATTGAATTCCATCAAAAGAATGATGTGACTGGTCTCTAGATGATAATTTCTTATACCTATTTTGTGCAAATGAGTGGAAGAAGGAGCTTTGTTAGTTAACAATGAAGAGTGAATCTCATTATTTACGAATTGAAATACTCAATACATCTAAGCATGTTTGTACCTACACAAAACCTTATAATCATTGGAACATGCACATTTGCACACCTTTGGTACTCTCTGTACCCATTGAATTCCATCAAGTAAATTGAATTTATCTTTATTAGCTTTCCTTTCAAGTATTTAATGGTTTAATTCATGAAAAATGAGATCGCCTCTTTAATTTTTCATAACAAGACTTCCCTTATCAATGGAAGGACAAATTTCAACAAAATGATGATGAAATTAACATTTGTGTCAACACAAAACATTATATTCATTGAACCAAGCTCATTTGTACATCTTTGGTGAATCCAATCAAAAACTAGTGTCATTGGTCTAGCTCATCATTTCTTATACATATTTTGTGACATGACTGCTTCCATCAAATGAAGAAAACATATTAGTTTGACATGAAGAAACAAGCTCATTATTCAGGAATTGAAGCAGTTGATATGTATAAACACATTTGTGTCTACACAAAACAATATATATATCATTGGAATGAGCATGTTTGTGCAACTCTGATACTTTGTACCCATTGAATTCCACCAAGTAAAATTAGTCAGTGGTCTTTATTATCTTGCCTTATAGGTATTTGATTGTTTAATTCCTAAACAATGAGACTGTTTCTACAATTTTTTTCATGACAAGACTCCACTTTTTCATTAGAAGAACAAATTTACACAAAATGATAGTTAAATTAACTTTTGTGCTCACATAAAACATTATATTCATTACAACAGGCTCATTTCTTGCTCTTTGGTTCTCTATATCTATTGAATTTCATCAAAAAAGGTGTGATTGGTTTAGATTACCATTTCTTATACGTATTATTTTGTAAATGAGTGCTTGCATTGAATAGCAAAGCTTTGTTAAAAATAAAGTGACAGACTCATTATTTAGGAATTGAAACACTCAATACATCCAAGCATGTTTGTATCTACCCAAAATATTATATATTCATTAGAACAAGCATTTTTGCACACTTTTGGTACTCTGTACTTATCAAATTCCATCAAGTGAAATGAGTCATTGATCTTTATTACCTGTCCTTATAGGTATTGAATTGTTTAATTCCTAAACAATGAGACTATCTCTTCAATTTTTCATGACAACACTTCACTTTTCATTGGAAGGAAAAAAATTTACATAAAATGATGGTGAAATTAACTTTAGTGTCTACACAAAACATTATATTCATTGCAACAAGATTGTAGCTACCTCTTGGGTCCTCTTAAATCCATTGAATTTCATCAAAAAAAAAAAAGGTTTCATTGGTCTAGATTACCTTTTCAAATACATATTTAGTGTTTCCATCATTGCAAGGGCTCATCCACACAAAAAAAAAAATCTTAATTAACTTTGGTGTCAACAACATACATTATATTTCATTGTAATAGGCTCATTTATACATCCCTGGTACACTGAATCCATTGAATGCTATTTAAAAATGGTGTGATGATCTAGATTACCATTTCTTATACATATTTTTTTGTGTAAATGAGTGCTTTCAACGAAAGAAGGAGCTTTGCTAGTTTGAAATGAAGAGACGATCTCATTATTCAGGAAAGAAAACACTCAATATCTAAAAGCACATTTGTGTTTACACAAAACATTACAATCATTGGAACAAGCACACTTGCAAACATTGGCACTCTGATCCCATTAAATGAGTGCTTTCAATGAAAGAAGGAGCTTTGCTAGTTTGAAATGAAGAGACGATCCCATTATTCTGGAAATGAAACACTCAATATCTAAAAGCACATTTGTGTTTACACAAAACATTACAATTATTGGAACAAGCACACTTTTGCAAACATTGGTACTCTGATCCTATTAAATTCCATCAAGTAAAATGAGTGTTTGTTCTTTATTGGTTTTCCTTATAGGTATTTGACTAGTTTAATTCCCAAACAATGAGACTGTCTCCTCAATTTTACATGATAAGACCTAACTTTTTATTGGAAGGACAAATTTACAGAAAAAGATGGTGAAATTAACATTTTTGTCAAGACAAAATATTATATTCATGAAAAAATCAAAATCCATTGAATTCCATCAAAAAATGGTGTGATTGGCCTATATTACCATTTCTTTTTCATATTTTGTGTAACCAAGTGCTTGCAACAAAAGAAGGAGCTTTGTTAGTTTGAAATAAAGAGATAGTCTCATTATTTAGGAATTGACACACTCAATATATATAAGTACATTTATGTCTACACAAAACATTATAGTCATCGGAACAAGCACAATTGCATACCTTTGGTATTATGTCCCCATTGAATTCCATCAAGTGAAATGATTCATTGTTCTTTATTAGTTTTCCTTATAGAGACTGATATTTTTTTAGCTTTACATATAAGTATTGAATGGTTTAATTGCTGAACAATGAGACTATTTCTTCAATTTTTCAAGACAAGACTTTACATTCGATTGGAAAGACAAATTAGGTGACTTCATTTAATATAAAGCTTGTTAATACAAATAAGTAGACAATTATTGCATGGATTTACTTCACTTAATATAATTGTTCATTGCAAAAAGAACATTACTCATTGTTTCTTTTTGCATGGATTTAATGACAAGAAAAGATAAACTAGGGGTTGCCTACGGAAAAAAAAAAAAAAAACAAACTAGGGTTTGTAGATTCAAAGAAAAAGAGGTTTTAGAGTGAGGCTAAGAAGAAGAACAAAAGAAAAGCTCAATTTCAGATAAATAAACCTTATTTAAGCCTAAACCTTTGATACTTGCTGATGTGAACCTCAAAAGATATGGCTTGGGGACCCAACATGCATAACAAATCAAACAAGAACCCAAGAAAGCAAAATTAGATTTCAATCATGTAAGAACCAGACTGAATGTTCAAGAAAAATGAACCTGAGGTATAAAGAAGGATACAGATATCACACTTGAGAAAATAACAGATTTGGGAGTGCTAAGTTGAGTTAAATGCCACACAAGAAGATGACTTCTCTAGTTTATGAAAGAACCAAAATAGAAAATTCTCATATCCTGAATAAGCTAACAACAAATCTACTCCTATTTGTTTTAGGAGTTGTTATGAAAAAAATCTTACAATCACTTAACATTGGGCCATTCAACATATTCAATTAATAAAGTCTTGAGCCTAATTATGATATGTTTTGTTGCCCTCCAAGCTTGAATTAGCTTCTTTGACCCGATTTCTTCAGTAAACCCACTAAGTGCTTCTTTCATCTTTTTAGCTCTTGAACATGTCATTGGCCTTTCTTTAATACTTAATCGTGATTAAAAGCCCTCCATGCACAGCTCCTCCATGGATCTCATTAGTAATGAAGGAACCTTGTTTGTTTGAAATGAAGAGACGATCTCATTATTCAGCTATTGAAACACTTAATCAATGTAACCAAGAGATTATCTAGACCAATTACACCTTTTTTGTTAATGGAATTCAAGGGATTTAGAGTATCAAAGATGTACAAAAAAGTTTGTTTCAATGAATATAATATTTGTTGTTAATTATAAGATCATTTTGTGTAAATGAGTCCTTGCAACAAAAAAGTAGCCTTGTCATAAAAAAAATGAAGAGACGGTCACCTTGTTTGAAAATTATTCTATTCAATATCACTAAGGAAAGTTAATCAAGATCAATGATTTGTTGCAAGGGATCATTCACCTAAAATGATCTTGTAATTAACTTTGTGCCAATACTAATCATTATATTCTTTGCAATAAGCTCATTCATAAATCTTTGGTGTTCTAAATCCATTTAATTACATTAAAGAAAGGTGTGATTGGTCTAGATTATCATTTCTTATATATATTAAGTGCTTCAATTCTTGAATAATGAGGCCTTCTTTTCATTTCTAGTTAACAAGGCTCCTTCCTTCATTGCAAGGACTCATTTACACAAAATAATGGTGAATTAAATTTTGTGTCTACACAAAACATTATATGATTAAGCATGTTTGCACACCTTTGGTACTTTGAACCCATTGAATTCCATCAAGTAAATTATTAATTGATCTTTAGCTTTCCTTATAGGTATTCAATGGTTTAATGTTTGAACAATGAGACTGTCTCTTCATTTTTTGATAACAAGACTTCTCTTTTTTGTTGCAACAACTCATTCACACAAAATGATCTCATAACTCTATCTTTTATGTCAATAGCAAACATTATATTCATAGCTACAAGCTCATTTATACATCTTTGGTGCATTAAATCCATTAAATTTCATCAAGTTGGCATTGATCTTTGTTAGTTTTCCTTAGAGGTATTGAATGGTTTAATTGCTAAATAATGGGACTTATTATTTACAAGACTTCTCTTTTTACAAGTTGGAACAAGCATGTTTGCACACCTTTGGTACTTGGAACCCATTGAGTTCCATCAAGTAAATGAGACTTTGATCTTGATTAGCTTTCCCTTAAAGATATTGAATGGCTTAATTCTCAAACAATGAGACTACCTTTTCAATTTTTGAATCTATTTTTTATGTATTTCTTGTATCTTCCTTTAATTAAAAAGAGTTTTAAGTTTCTGTTGTAAATGCTAATAAGTAATTTCATTAGATAGAGAACTAATAAATATTTCATTCCTCTTAATCATTTTCTAAATCAGATCAATTTCTCTATATTGAAGAATGGAAGTAAATTTAAAGCTAATAAGCTTTCTGTTAATCTCTGGATTTATGCATCATCATCTATTTTAACATGTGTAAGAAATGATTTCCTAATATGAAATCTTGTGATAGAATTTTAACCATCACAAAAGGAATTTCTAAACATATACCATCATTACAAATAATGACTTATGATAACTTGTATTTAATAACAAGCTTACTCTAATCAACAGTGTTTAATACTTCTATTGTTTTTGAAAAGTATTTTGAAGGTATTAGTCCTTCTTAATATGGATTTAGAGTATTAGAGCCAAACCTAGTGAAGTATCTATTATAAGTTATAGTTAAAACCTAAGCATGTTTTCATTTTTAGCTCATGCAAGCTGTGGCTAGGTATTGAGTGCTTTTGGTACAAACCACTGACAATGATTCTATGATACATATGGATAAACTTCACCAAAGTTGGCACTTTAATAGTAACATAAAAAATTATTATCAATGAAAATATAAAATGATATTTTTTTTTTAGAATTGGAAATTATGATCATCCTCATTATCACATATATATATATTGAGTGGTACTTTCTTTTTTTTTTTTTTTATCTAAATCTGATTATGTTATTAAAAGAATTCCAGAAGCTTTACCCTTATCGCAAGGTTAGAATGATTTTTTTTTTTCTTGCTATCCCAAGAACTTATTAGTTCACACTATAGGAAATATAAATTTCCCCATATTGGCATGATTCAAGTAGCTTTAAAGCTGGCCACAAGATTAGGTTTAAATAACTCTACCATAATTTATGTTATTAAAGACTAAAGACACATAATAGGTTTCATGACTCCTTATTATTAGGAGTAACAAAATTTAGTCTTAGCAATGGACCTATTTATTTTTCTTGTTACACCAACTTTGGTGAAGTTTGCATATAATAGGAGAGTTCATTTGATTTCTAGTTATTCTCCATTTGAAATTGTGTATGTTTTAAGCCCTTTGACTCCTTTAGATTTGATGCTTTTACTGTTGATGCTATGTTAGCTTAGATGGTGAACACAAGGCCAAAATGGTGAAGAAGTTGCATGAGAAGGTGTGGCAACAAATTGCAAAAGGAACATAGCAATATGCATCCCATGCCAACAAAGGGAGAAAGATGGTGGTATTTAAACCTAGTGATTGAGTTTGGATGCATATGCACAAGAAGAGGTTCTTGGCTTAGATGCATTTAAAGTTATAGCTTAGAGGAGATGGTCAATTTCAAGTGGTGGCACAATTTAATGACAATGCCAATGAGTTGGACCTTTTCAGTGAGTATAATCTGAGTACAACATTTGATGTTTATAATCTTTCTCCTTTTGATGCAAGTAATGATTTGATGACGAATCTTTTTAAGGAGAGGGAAAATGATGAGATCCATGGAGAAGTTAATGCATGGAGGACTTCTAGGGATCCATGGAGCATTCAAGAAGGGTCAATAAAATGTTCAAGAGCCAAAACAATGAAAGAAGCACTTAGCAAGCTGATAGATGAAATTTATTCCAAAAAAAAAAAAAAAGCTAATTCAAGCTTGAAGGGTGGAAAAACATATCTTAATGTGGTTCAAGGCCTTATTAATTTGATTGGAGTACTTAATGAGTCACGGTTGCAATAAACTCCACTCCTAAATAGGAGTTTATTATAAAAAATAGGGCAACTCCTAAAAACAATATGAGTAGATTGTTGTTAGCTTATTTAGGAAGGTTGTCATTATGTCTAAGGGCATGGGTTATTAATTTTGCCCATAAATAAGTCTATTTGCATTGTTAAAAAAAAAAAAAAGCATCAGTGAAATAACTAAAAAAATTTATTAAAAACTACCTCTTCTTGTAGCATTCAACCTAACTTAGGTTTGTGATCCTATAAGATGATTATACAATCAAGACAGAGAAATGGGACTACTACCTGTACAATTCCTTGGAAATGGTCAAGCTTCTTTCCTCTCTCTCAATAAAGCATCACCAAAAGCATTACAATTTCCTGCAGGTTGGCCTTGTCTAGGTTGGAATCAAGTCCCTTTCTAGGGAAGGGTTGGATACTTCTGTTCTTGTTGCCCTTAGAGATTTCCATCTTCTAAACTTTGATGATTCTCTTTAGGTATTATAGAAACAAGTCTATGTTCTGGTCCAATTTATTTCAATTGTTGTCCAGATTTCACAATCTTTGCATGAGAGGAATATTCTTGA
>JBAPLJ010002339.1:0-132993 GCA_037832345.1 Rhizophora mangle | reverse complement strand
GACCTTTGGTTTTGTAAAACCACACATTGTTACTTTCCCTATTGGCAAGTTGGCAAATTGATAGAGGTGGGCAGAAAAAGAAAACGGTACAATAATTCACTTTTTTTTTTAAAAAAAAAATTATTCTTTAAAATATTTTAAATCACGTCAATACATTTTAATTAATTTAATTAAAATTTTAATAAAAAAATAATTTGAGCTAAAAAAATTTAAAAATTATTTATATTATTTTTTTAATAAAAAACTATTTTTATTTTTTATTTAAATTTAAATTTATATTTTATTTAAATTATATTCGTTAATTATATTTTTAATCTATAAATAAAATATTTTATTAAAAAATTAACTAAAAATAAATTTTAATTAAATAAAAATAAATGATCAATTAAATTATTATTAATTAATTATATTTATTTATTTATTTATTTTTTTACACATTTACAAGTTGTTACGTTTCCTATTGATGGATGTGGGGCAGAAAAAAGGACAATAATTTACCTATAGTTGTCGAGTCAATGTCCCGAAATTGCTGTTCTGTGGACCCTTAGTTTTGAAAAACCACACATTGTTACTTTCCCAATTGGCAAGTTGGCACATTGATAGGGGTGCACATACAGTGACGAGTCAATCTCAGGGAATTGCTGTGCTGTGGACTTTTGGGTGTGGAAAACCATACGTACATTAATTTGCCTTCAATATTTCCAAAAAGTTGTAGAGATACAAGATATTCATTGGCGATGTGTGGGACTAGGGTGACGAATATTAAAATTCAAGAACGTTAAAGCTGAAGCTGGATACAAGCATTCCCCGGGGAGCATTGACATACCATTGACTCAAAAAGGCGGGGGCCTTGCGATGCATTTCCTGCCCTGGAGACATTGATTCTGCACAATCTGCTGAACCTGGACAAGATTTTCCGGGGAAAGCTTTTGTACAGGGGCTTGTGCAAACTAAGAAACTTAAAAGTCACAAGCTGCAACAATTCGAAGAATCTCTTCCCTTTCTTGATGTTTGGAAGAAACCTTCAACAGCTTGGTGGAATGGATTTAATGGTCTACAATGCTTTGGAAGTGATATTTTCATTTTTCCGCTTTTGTCTGTTTGCACCGTTCAGTGCCATGAGGAATAAAGTCCTTTTCTCGGTCCTTTCGTATGGGATTTTTAGATTTAAATAATAATTTTTTTACACAAATTTTTTTAAAATATTTTATATTTAAATAAATAATAAACTCTTTTATTAAAATTTTTTAAAATATATTTATAAAAATACAGTCAAATAGCATTAATATATTTTAAATAATTTAATCAATTCTATTAAAATTTGAATCATTATTTTAATAAAAAAATAAATAAATTTAACAAAAAAATAAAAATATAAAAAATTTTATACCATTATTTTAATCTTATTTTTTATTAAAAAAATTTACTTTATTTTTTTATCCACAATTATATTTATTTGTATTCTTATCTATCTATGCATATCTCATTTGGATTAGATTCTCTAACTATTTTCTTACCCTATAAAAAAAATATTTTATTATAAGATAAGCCAGACAAGAATTTATCAGTTGATAAAGCCAAATGAACAATTGGGCAACTACTGAATTAATGCATGTATCTGTGTGTGTTTGCATATTTTGATTTTACAAGTTGTTACTTTCCCGTGAAAAATTGTAAAATCGATAGGTGTGGGGCAGAGAAAAGAACAATAATTCACTCATGGTCGTCGAATCAATGCCACGAAATTGCTGTTGTGGGGACCTCTGGTTTTGGAAAACCATACGTACAGAAATCTGCTTTCGATATTTCCACGGCCGCCCTCTTTGAACTGAAGTATATGGACTTGAATTATTTATCACTTTCCACAATTTTGTTATGATTTTCTAACCTACGCGTTCACACACAATCGAGGAAACTGACAAGACAACTCAGGTTATATGCAATGTGCTTTGCTTTACTCAAAAAAAAATTTATATTTATTTGTTTATATATAAATTATTATTATTAAAATTAAAAAATATATATTAACAATTTTTAGATGATTTATTAAATTTATATATTAAAATTATTATATATTAATTTTTCAATTCATAAATTAAAGAAATTAAAAAAATATTTTCTCCAAAATATTTTCTGTAAAATAAAAAGAATTTGATAGGGTTGTAAATAAGAATAACTTGTGAAATAAAAAAAGAATGAAACAATTTAGGATTTGTGAATTGTATTATTCTCAACATTAAGATTTAAATTGCACTGGAAACATATACCCAAATAACAATAGTTTGTAAATATATTTAGATGATTAGAGTTGTTGGCTTGTACTACGTGAATTAGGTACATGACACAGTATTGAAAGTGGATTATCAAGAAAACAATAATGTTATGGCGCCAAAGATGATCGAGGACACAAAAGGTTCTTTTCAGCCTTCCATTCCTCGGCTTATTGGACAATACGTTCTCGCTCCCCCTCTCTTCCGCCTCTTCCCTCTTCTCTCTGTTTCTTCCCCTTTGTTCATATGATTATTCTAATTAAAAAAGACCATTGGATAATAGTGGCACAAGTCAAGGTCCAGGTCTTTCTTTCTAACCTTTTTTTCTTTCGGCGATTATTTTTTATGCTGATTTCATTTCCCGGAAGTTTCTCGTTGGTTTAATGCTTTCTTTCAGCTTGGTGCCGTGAGCATCAATATCTTTTTCCAAACTGGCGAATTGATGGAGGTGGGGCAGAAAAAAAGTACAATAATTTACATGTAGTCGTGGAGTTAATGTTACGAAATTGCCATGTGTACATTAATTTGCCTTCAATATTTCCACGGCCGCCTTCTTTGAACACAAGTATATGGACTCGAATTATTTATGATTTTCTAACCTAACCCGTTCACACGCAATTGAGGACATTGACCGGTCAACTCGGATATATTCAATGTGCTTTGTTTTGGTTGTAGAGAAATCTATTCGTACATGAAAGTCTCAATTTTTTTATCACGTGATAATTTTTTTAATTTATAAATTAAATCTGTTATATAACAATCTCTTTTTAATTTATAAATTATTATTTTTTTAAATTTTCTTAAAAAAAACTTAAAATTGAGATATAAATAAAATTAGAGTCAAACTATTTTTAACGAGTTCCTCATCAATTACGCTTTTCTTTTTTTTATAAGCTGAGTTTGAAAAATAAAGAAATTTTTTTAATTATAAATAAAAATAACTTATAGAATAAATAAAAATGAAATAATTGAGAATTTGTAAATTGTATTATTCTTAATATTATGATTTAAATTGCACTCGAGATATATACCCACGTAATAATGGTTTGTAAATATATTTAGGTGACTAGAGTTATTGGCTTGTTCTATGTTAATTAGGTATTGTGATACAATACAGAAAGTGGATTCTCAAGAAAACAATACTGTTATGGAGCCAAAGATGATCCAGGACACAAAACTTTCTTTTCAGCCTTCCATTTCACGGCTTGGACAACCATTTGGTACGTTCTCGCTCTCCCCCTCTTCCGCCTTCCCTTTGTTTCTTTCCCGTTGTTCATATGGTTATTATAATTTAAAAAGACCATAGGATAATAATGATACAAGTGAAGGTCCACGTCTTTCTTTTTAACTTTTTTCTTTGGGGTGACTTTTTTTTATTTCTGATTTCATTTCCCAGTTGTTTCTCACTACTAGTTTCATGCTTTCTTTCATCCAAGTGCCGTCAGCAACAGTCTGTTTCGAGGTCTTTGTGGGATCTTTCATCTTAGTGCCACAACGCAACAAAGTCTTTTTCCAAGTTCTTTCTCGTGGGATGTTTAAATTTAAATAATGAAAGTCTTTTTTTAAAATTTTTGATTTAAACAAAAAATAAACTCTTTTATTTTTTTTTAAACATTTTTTTAATTTAAACAACAAAAACTTTTTTCTTTAAAAAAATTTAATTTTAAACTCTAAAATGTCTTAAAAACTTATTTTTAAAAATATTTTAGATAATTTTAATATATTTTATTAATTTAATTTATTTAATTAAAATTTAAATAATTATTGTAATAAAATATTTTATTAAGAGATAAATTAAACAAAATTACAATTAATAAAATATAATGAACAAGTGTATATATATATATAAAAGATGAACTTAAAAATAATAAAATTAAATTAATATAATTAATATAATAATATAAAATATTTAATATATAATATAAATTTTAATTATATTTATTTAAATTTATTATTATTTTTTAGTCCACTGATTCAACCCATATGCTTACACATTTACAAGTTGTTACTTTCCTAAATGACAAGCTGGCAAATTGATGGATGCCGGGCAGAAAAATGGAAAATAATCGAGTCAAAGTCACGGAATTGCTGTTCTGTGGACCTTTGGTTTTGGAAAACCACACATTGTTACTTTCCCTATTGGCAAGTTGGCAAATTGATAGAGATGGGGCAGAAAAAGGTACATTAATTCACATATAGTTGACGAGTCAATCTAACGAAATTGCTGTGCTGTGGACTTTTGTTTTGGAAAACCATACGTACATTTTGTAGATCTAACACTACGTATTAGTATTATACATGGTAAAAGAAAGTTTTAACTTTTCTTCCTTATGCCATGTGACGATGTCTACTTAATTCACAAATAAAGAAAAATAAAAAAAAATTTCTTAAAAATTTCTTTTTTTAAAAAAGAGAAAAAAAATTTAAAATTTAATTTTTTTTATATTTTTTATTTTTTAAAAAATATTCTTTTAATTATTTTTATATTTCCTTTTTTATAAAATAAAAAAATTATATCATTTAATTTTTTTAAAAAAACTTATTTATAATTTTAAAATATATTTATTTTTATCTCTTAAATAATAAAAATTTATTGAATTATTTTTTAATAATTTAAAAATTTCAATTATTACTCCTTTTGTTTAAATGAAAACTTCTCTTTAATTAATAATTAAAAAAAATTTCTATTAAATTTCTCTTTTCATTTTTTTGAAAAGAAGAAAATATTTAAAATTATATTTTCTTTTTATATATTTTTTTTTTTTTTTTGAAAAAATAATAATTATTTTATTTTATTTTTATTTTTTTTTTTTTTCCCTATTTTTTGTATAAAAGAAATAAATTATAATATTTTAAATTTACTTAAAAATCAAAAAATTGTTTACAATTAACCATATATTAGTTTTTTTTACTCTTTAATAATAGAAATATATTTAATTTCATTTTTTTAATAATCTAAATTAATAAAATTGTTATTTATAAATTCTTCTTTTTAAAAATTAAATGAAAATTCATTTAAATTTTTCTTAATTTATCTTTTTATTGTTGTTAGAAGAAATAAGTTTTTTACTACTTTTCTAAATTTGTTAATTTTTTCTGTGATTTAATTTTTTTTTATTAAAATTTAAGAATTTTTTATTTAGACATAAGACTAAAAAGATTGATGAAATCAAGTATTTTAAATAACTTCTTTTTATTCCTAAAGAATATTAAAAGAGAAAAATAAAGGATTTTGATTATTTTTTTATTTTTTTTTTAATTTAAAATAATATTTTTATCTTATAATAATTAATCACTTTATAATTTAATAACACACTTTTTTTTAATACCATAATATTTAATACATTTTTTTTATTAAAAACATATTTTAAATTAAATTTTCAGAGTATACATTCATTTAATATACTCTCATATCTTAAAAAAGTGGGTTGCTTTTTATAAATATGAGCAAAACACTTACAATATTTTTTTAAAAAAAAATTTTTAATTGACTTTTATGAAATTTAAATTGTAAAATATTTTTATTTATAAAAAAAAAATAATATAATTTATATTATCTTAAAAAATAATAATAATAAATAAAATATATATAAATTAATTTTAAATCAAATAAATAGTAAATTAATTTTTAATTAAATTGATAATATAATTAACTAAATATATAAAATATAAAAAAAATTAATAAATTTAATTTAAATTATAAAAATATTAAAATTTTAATTTTAATAAAATTTTTATATTAAAAATAAATATTAATTTTAATATATAATTATATAATTATTATATTATTTATAATAATAAAATAATTAAATAACATACCAATATTTAATTAAATTTATATATTAACGTTTTCTAATAATATAAATTTCTTCGGTAACCATTTAGTCCATAAAACATTGGCTTCTCTGTTCACACGACACGATGGCTTATCTCTCTCGCTTTCACAAGAGACAATAATCTTCTCATATAATTCCGCTGCAGACTCTACCTCTCCATTTCCACTACTCATTATCATCAGAATTCGGCTAATCTGTCTAAGTATCTTCACAGTTGCTCCTCTCTCCCATTTAGCCAATTAAACACCATAGTATAACCAGCTACTCCCTCTCTGCTTTGCCTGCTCTTTGTCTCGTTTAGCTGTCTCTTTACCAATTACCATCAATCCATTCCTGTTACCTCACTCTGTTTCTGCTACTGATACACAACTACTCTATCCGCCATCTGTACCCGCCAAACCAATACACTTCAACTTACTTCTGTCCATTAACTTTCTTCCATTTTGTTACCTTTTAAATCGCCTTTCAATCCTACTTCCTTACTTTCCTATTGTCTGCTTTCCTTTGCTATCATCGTCTTCCCTTCCACTTCTGTATATTTGTCCAACGATTCCCATTCCATATCCTGTCTTGTTGACGTATTTCCCGTTTTCAAATAGTTTACATCGGTTTCACAAGAAAATAAATTATATATAAAAAAAAAAAAAAAACAGGTCAGAAGCAAACAATGGCTCTGGAGATCATCACTGCCATAGTTCCCACCGTTCTGAAGTACACTATCGGCCCTGTTATACGGCACGCCGGTTATGCTTTTCGCTACGCAAAGAAGGTTACAGAGCTCAAGAAGCAGGTCGAGAATCTGGGGGTTATAAGAGAGAGTTTGCAGAACTCTGTTACAGAAGCTGAAGGGAGAGGGTACGAGATCCAGCCTATCGTTCAAAAGTGGCTGACTGATGCGGAGAAGGCCATTCAAGAGGCTGGGGAGCTTACCGAAGGCGGTGAAGAAGGGGCAAAGAAGAGGTGTTTTGCTGGGTGGTGTCCCAACTTAAAGACCCGCTATCAGCTTGGCAAGAGAGCAGCCAAGGAAGCATTGGCTATTCAAGATCTGGAGAATAAAGGAAAATTTGATCCAAAAAATATATTCTACCGTGCCCCTCCACGACAGATAATTTCTTCATCCGTTCATGGTTTCGAGGGCTTGCCTTCGAGAGCTTCCCTTTTCCAAGAAGTTATGGATGGACTATCAGATCCCAACGTCAACATGATAGGTGTCTACGGCATGCCCGGATCGGGTAAGACCACTCTGGCGAAGGAAGTCCACAAGCAAGCAAGCGAAAGGAACTTCGTCGTGGCTATGGCAACTGTATCTGTAAAACCAGAGCTCGAAAGGATTCAAGATAGTATTGCAGAGGTGCTGGGCTTGAAATTTGATGAGAAGACCGTAGATGTAAGAGCAAATCGAATACAGCAGCGGTTGTCGAGGGCGAGGGAAAAGGTCCTCATAATTTTGGACGATGTTTGGGAAAAACTTGAATTGGAAAATTTGGGAATTTCATTAAACAATGCGAGAAGTGTCAACAAGGATGGAGGAGTTGACTCCCTACCTGAAGATGAACGAACAAAAAAATATCCCATGGGATGCAAACTATTAATCATCTCGAGAGATCGGGGTCTGTTACGTGACATGAAAGTGAATAAAGTGTTCATGCTTAAGGTTTTACCAGAAATGGAGTCACGCACTTTATTTGAGAGGACGATGGGTGACCTCAAAAATCAAACACTGCAACCCATAGCAATTGAAGTGGCCGACAAGTGTGCCGGTTTGCCTCTGTTGATTGTCGCGGTCGCTAGTGCTTTGAAGGATGAGGATATCGAAATATGGAAGGACGCTTTGACTCGACTCTCTGCGTCAAAAGACGAGGAAAGTGTTTACCCGGCTCTGAAGTTGAGTTATGATCAATTGCCCGGTGAGGAAGTCAAGGCATTTTTCTTGCTCTGTGGTCTATTTTCGAATACTAATATTTCTATCCTAGATTTGGTGAAGTACAGCATGGGCCTGGGTCTACTCAAACGAGTAAAGACGGTGGATGCCGCTAGAAATAGGGTCCTCAAGTTGATCGGAGACCTCAAAGCCCGATGCTTGTTGTTAGACAGTGAAGGGGTTGGGCGGATCAAAATCCATGACGTTGTGCTAGACTTTGCTGGCTCAATTGCATCCAGAGATTACCTTGCATTCAATAAGGCTGGTGCCATGTCGGAGGACTTCCAAAGTATTGATATTAAAAGTTGCACTAGAATTTTTCTGCGAGACTCTGACGTTTTCGAGTTCCCTACTACGATGTTGCAATGCCCAGAGTTAGTGTTTTCATTTTTCTTCAAAAAATCCTTCCTTGAAGATTCCCGATTCGTCTTTTGAAGGGATAACGAAGCTCCAAGTGCTGGATTTCACCGGAATGCATTTCTCGTCTCTTCCTTTATCACTGGGCTCCCTAAAAGTTCTCCGTACCTTGTGTTTGGACTTCTGCACACTGGAGGACATATCCGTCATTACACGGCTGAAGAATCTTGAAATCCTGAGCCTTATGGGGTCTGAAATTGTTGCTTTGCCAAGAGATATGGCGCTGTTGACTCGATTAAAGTTGTTAGATTTGACATCTTGTTTCAAACTCGAATTCATTCCAGAAGATGTCTTGTCACAGTTATCCCAATTAGAAGAACTGCTCATGGGCAACAGCTTTGTTAACTGGGGCATCAAACGGCCCGATAATCAAAGTAATGCGAGTTTATCTGAATTGGAGCATTTGTCTCGCCTAACAAATTTGGAGATTCATGTTCCAGATGCCACGAAACTACCAATGGGGCTGTTTTCTGGGAGATTGGAACGATACAAGATATTCATTGGAGATGAGTGGGACTGGCGTGGCAAATATCAAACTTCAAGAACGTTAAAGCTCAAACTGGATACAAGCATCCATTCGAAGCATGGGGTGAAGACCTTATTGAACAACGTAGAAGATCTTTATTTGGATGAAGTGAAGGGAATCGCCAATGTACTGTATGACCTACACAAAGGATTTCAGCAATTAAAGCATCTCCATGTCCAAAACAGCGGAGAGATTCGACACATCATGGACGCACAAAGGCGGCTGCATCGTGCGGCCTTTCCTGTCCTAGAGTCGTTGATTCTGGACAATGTGGTGAACCTAGACAAGATTTGGCGGGAGAATCTAATGGCTGGGGATTTCTGCAAATTAAGAATTGTAAAAGTCAGAAGTTGCAACAGGTTGAAGAATCTCTTCCCGTTTTCGACGGCTAGAAGAAACCTTCAACAGCTTCATAAAATGGAAATAATGGAATGCAGTGATATGGAAGTGATATTTGCTGATGAAAGTGAAGAAGAAGAAGACGGGGATGATAAGAATGAAGTGGTGGAGTTCCCTCAATTATATTCCTTGAAGCTACAGCTGCCACAGCTCCGAAGCTTTTGCTCGAAAGTGAGAGAGTCTCCCGCATCCACATTCACGTCTCATTCGAGACAAAATCAATCTGCAAGTGATACGCCATTTAAGGAAATTGTATCAACAAGTGATACTTCATTTCCCATATTTAATGAAAAGGTATGATCTTACGCTACTCTCATAGCATAAATCACATTCTACTTCTATGTTTTATTTGGCTTTTTGTTTGAGGGTGGGATCAACTTTTTTTTGTATTGGATCAGTTGAGAATTCAAAAGTATTATTTAATGTTTAATTTAAATTAGTGTAAAAGAAGAATAGGAAATTTTAATATCATTTGTAAAATATAAACTTAATATTTTTGAATGTTTAGATATCATGTATTCACGTTACTAATAAGTTTTAAAAAAAATGTAACTCAGCATATTATTTAATATTTAAATTATCATAAATTTAACCTTCTTTTGTTTATTTATTTTTAGTTTGTGAAAATTAATCGTTGAAACGAAATTTATGGTTGCAGATTGTTTTTCCAAATTTAGAAGAGATACATTTGTCCTCGATCAATGTGGATAAGATATGGCACGACCAATTAGCAGATCAGCATTCCTTCTGCAAATTAACAAGCTTGATTGTGGAGACCTGTGGGAATCTTAACTATCTTTTTGCATCATCAACGGTCAAAAGTCTTCCCCACCTCCAAAAACTAGAGATACTTGATTGCAAATCAATGGAAGATGTCATAATTACGGAAGTTGAAAAAATAGACAAGACCATTTTTCCTAATCTAGAATTCCTAAAGCTCAAAGGTCTTCCAAAGCTCAGCAGGTTTTGCATTGGTGTCTTGATAGAATTCCCCTCTTTGAAAGAGCTCTGGATAGAAGATTGTCTGGACTTAAAGGCATTTGTCTCCAATCCTGTTGCTGTCAATCCAATATCCAGCTTGAGTCTCCAGCTTGAGTCTCTTTTTGACGAGAAGGTGTGGTGCTTTTCTTTGTTATAAATTTCTATTATTTTACTGCTTCTATGAGAGTGTCCATTTTTAAGTCGGAGCAAAATTCCTAAATATATCAAATGATTCTGATTTGGTCCGACAGTTAATTTTGTTTCAAGTAACACTTGATTTAAATTCTCAAATATGTGTACTTTAATTCCAACGTATCAAAACAAGAAGTCTTGTTTCTTTTATTTTTCAAAAAAGAAAAAAAAAAAGAAGAGAAAAGGATCCATAATAATTCTTTGAATTCTATATTTTGTTTCATGTATGTGTCAAATTCAATTCTGACGCGCTTGTTTTCTACCTTCCTTACAGGTCGCATTCCCGAAATTGGAAGAACTGCGGATCATCTACATGGATAGGTTAAAGATGATATGGCACAACGAGCTCGATGAGTCTTCCTTTTGCAAACTTAAATCTTTGATTATAGAACATGCTGGGGAACTGCTGAATATTTTCTCATCCAATATGCTTGTGAGCAGGCTTCTCAATATAGAGAAACTGGTGTTGACAGATTGTGCCTTACTAGAAGAGGTGTTTAACCTTCAACCCCAAGCATTGACAAATTCCAGAAGGCAAGGATTGGCAGCTAGTGGATTGAGGACGTTAGAGATACGAAATCTGCCAAATTTGAAGCACATCTGGAAGTATCCTCAAGAAAGAGAAGTCATCACCTTCAACGATCTACAAGTGGTGGATGTTTCTCAATGCCAAAATCTTAAAAACGTTTTTCCTCCCTACATTGCTAGGGGTCTTCTGCAGCTTGAAAAACTTCGGCTAGGTTTTTGTGGTATTGAGGAAATTGTTGAGAGAGATGAGAGGACAGAAGCAATTGCTAGGTTTGAATTTCCTAAATTGACCACTCTAAGCCTTCGTGGTTTGAGGGAACTCAAGACACTCTACCCAGGGATGCATGCTTCTGAATGGCCAATGTTGAACGCCCTGGAAGTTTGGGATTGTCCCAACATGGAAGTATTTACTTCAGAAAGTGGAAGTGTCCGAGAAACCTGCCATGGAAGCCAATTGGATAATCCCCTCCCACAACCATTTTTTTCAGTTCACAAGGTACGGAGGCATCGACTTAAATTTATGGGTGTCCATCGTCAACTTATTTTACATAGAGTTAAACTGTTTTAATTAAAAAATTTATTTTAAAATATTTGTAATTAATATTTATGTTAAGTATAACAATATCAAAATATTTGATAATAAATTTTCAAAAAAAAATTTATTTTTCAACACAATTTACGTTATTAAAATAAATAATTATTTTACAACAATTAAATTATAAAATTTATTATAATTATAAAATATATTTTAAAAATTATATAATATTTTTAATTTTTTATATTAAATATAAAATAAGAAAAAAATTTAAAAATTATTAATAACATTATATTAAAAATTTTAAAAATTTTATTATTTTTATAAAATATATTGACCAAAGCGAACAACTACTGCGACGTTCCGTTTATTTATCATTCCATTGAGAGGAAATGCCAAAATCCAATCTTACAAAAGCTTTGTGGTGCTTGATTGTCCAACAGTTCATTCCCAATTTGAAAGAATTGACATTGCCCTCTAAGGACGCACAAATGATACAAGCTGCCCAAATTCCGGCGCACTTTTTTGATAAGGTGAGGATTCTCTGTTTGGTAGAGTTTGACGAGATGTCAGCGCCATTTTTCTACGATCTCCCCCAAAAATTCCACCATTTGGAAGAACTCTACGCGCTCGAGGGGTATTCATGGGATACCTTGACCCGAGTGAACTGTCTCTACGCAAATGGTACAATTTGAAGGTTACGTGGAGACGGGATTGCCAACTGGAGCATACGTTTGAAGACCTCAAGACTCTAGTAGAAGTACGGGGGAGTCAAAGTTTGCTCAGTTTGGCGCCCTTAATTGCAACCTTTGGAAATCTGTCCCGTTTGGATGTGGAGCAATGTGGACGTTTATTGAATGTGGTCACTTCCTCAACAGTCCAATATATGAGGCATCTCACAAATTTTAGCATAAGGGACTGCAGTATGGTGGAGGAAATAGTGGCAAGAGAGGAAGATGACAAAGAAGACCAGATCACCTGGGGCAATTTGAAAAGTCTGCAACTCCATCATTTGCCAAGCCTCACTTGCTTCTCCTCTGTATATCACACCTTCCAATTTCCATCTTTGGAGGAAGTAATTGTAGAAGGATGCCCCAAGATGAAGGCTTTCTCTAGAGGAGTCTCGATCACACCGAGAGTAAAACTGGCATTCGAAGATGACAAAGGGCGTTGGGAGGGTGATCTCAACACCACCATACAACAGTTGTGTGCAGAACTGGTTAGCGTCTATTGCTGAATCCTATTTTGGTTACTAAATAGTCCTTATTGTCATGTTTCTTTTTTCCTTTATCATATTTAATTTGACGAACAAGCCATAATATTTGGCTTCTCCAGGTTGGACTTCATGGCATAAGGCATCTGAAGCTCTCAGACTTTCCCGAGTTAAAAGAAACGTGGCATAAGGAAAATTTTCCAGCCAATGCCCTCTCTGAATTGTGGTCTCTGGTGGTGGACGAATGTGTATATAACTCTAATGCTTTGCCGTCCAATGTATTACGGTCCTTGAACAATTTGAACGAGCTTGAGGTGAAAAATTGTGATTCAGTGGAAGAAGTATTTGATGTCACTCTGTCCAATGCCTCCGATGGGAAAATCGGGACACTGCCCAAGCTAAATACATTGCATTTGATTGACCTACCGAGGTTGAAGCATGTGTGGAAGGAGGAGCCTAAAGGGGTGTTTCACCTCAGAAACATTCAACAGCTCATAATACACAAATGTAGCACTTTGAGATACCTATTTAGTCCAACCATGTTCTTGAGCCTTGTGCAGCTCAGTCAGCTAGAGGTAGAAAGCTGTCCTCTAATTGAGGAAATCATCACAAAAGGACAAGCATCAGGGTCAACATTTGATAACATCATGTTTCCACGGTTAAACTCTATTTCTCTCGAGTGTTTGCCCAAATTGGCAAGCTTCTACTCTGGAAGTGGGGCGGTTCGATGTCCATCCTTACAAAATATCACTATCATTGAGTGTTCAAGTACATTCTCATCCGCATTTTTGAATGAATGTACACCATTCTATGCTAATGGAGCTACACAAGCAAAGGTCAGTCTTCTGCCACGCCTTTTTTTTTTTTGTTTTTGTCATCATAATTGCTAGTATGAATGACTTGAGCAAAAGACAAAAATTCAGACCCAAAGAAAACAAGAAGTACAAAAAGAGTTCATTCCAAGAGTCCTGACAAAAAAGTGTAGGCTTTAGAGAGAACAAGCAGAGAGAGAGCACGTCAAGCTCTTAGAAGAGGAAAATCATCTAACAAAAGAGCAACTGGTGAAAATGCTGCAAGAGAGCTTTCAAAAGCAGCAGAAGAGCTTAAATTCAATGTCAACACTAAATAATCCCCACTTTGTTTTGCTCTGATTGCATCCTTTAATCTTAGCAGGTTGTGTTCTGTAATTTGGAAAGGCTGCAGTTGTCCTCCATAGGAGTGGAGAATCTGTGGTGGGGCCAATTTGTAGATCAGTCTTCCCTCTTCAGCAGACTAACAAACTTGACGGTGGAGGGTTGTGGGAATCTAAATTACTTGTTATCACCATCTGCTGCCAAAAGTCTTTCACAACTCCAAAGACTTCAGATACGTGATTGCAAGTTAATGGAAGTGGTAGTCAATGCAGAGGGAGAAATGCTAAGAAAGATGTTCCCTAGACTAGAATTCCTGCAGCTCAAAGGTCTTCCAAAGCTCCTCAGATTCTGCATTGGTGACTTCATAGAATTGCCCTGCTTGGAAGAGCTGTGGATAGAGAATTGTCTGGAGTTAAAGACATTTATCTCCAATAATTTCACTGCCAGTACAGCAGCCATCTTAGCCCTCTTTGATGGAAAGGTCATTTGTTTTTTTAATAAACTTCCATTTATTCAATGGGCCTTCCTGAAAGTCACAGTATTCAAATTGGCAGTATGAAAAGAATGTCATTCATGCCAAAAAGTCCTGATTTCCCTTAAAAATAGATATAGAGAAAAAGGGTTTTCTAGGATCTGCTTATGAAAATAAAATAAGTTGACTTTGTCACCCTTACATCTCTTGTCATATAAGCAATAGAATCCCTCTCCCCTCTAGCCCATCTCTTTGGTATTGAGAAGGTCATTGATGTTAGAATAAACATGTGCAGGTTGCATTGCCTATGTTGAAGACACTACAAGTCCTCAACCTGGATAGGCTGAAGATGATATGGCACAATGAACTCCACGATGAATCTTTCTGCAAACTGGAAAACTTGACCGTACAGCATTGCAGAGAACTATTGAAAATTTTCCCTTCCCTCATGCTGTCTAGACTCCAGGATCTAGAGCAACTGGATGTACAAGATTGTGACTCACTAGAAGAGGTGTTCAATCTTCAAGTTCTGATGGATATAAAGGAGACACATGCAGAAACAGTCACTCGGTTGAGAACTGTGTATTTAGGAAATCTACCAAATCTAAAGCACATATGGAAGGAAAATCCTCAAATAAATATTTCCTTTCAAAGGCTTCAATTGGCACATGTTTGGGACTGTCCACTTCTCAAGAGTATCTTTCCAGCCTCTCTAGCCGAAGGTCTTCTGCAACTTGAAGACCTCAATATTGATTCTTGTGGTGTGGAGGAAATTGTGGCAGTGAAGGATGGAGGAGGAAAAGAAGCTCCAATTATTAGGTTTCTGTTCCCCGAACTAAAGTCTTTGACTCTATGTGAATTGTCAAAACTGGAGAAATTTTATCCGGGAATACATACTACAGAATGGCCAGCATTGAAAACATTGAATGTGAAAAGGTGTGACAAAATGAAGTTATTTTCTTTTGAATCTCAGAGATTGCCGGGACCATGTGAGGAAGAGCAACTTGATATCCAAGTTCCGCAGCCACTTTTGTCATTTCAAGAGGTATGGTTCTCTACTCTATTCCATTTTTGTCCCTGTCCTGTACTGAATGATAGTCAACTACTTATATTCAAAGATGTCTCTGCTGGTATAGCAATTGACGGTGTCTTTCATCTCAGGCATATTATCAAATCATTTAAAAAGGCAGTGGTGGTTAATTTGGTACATTAGATTCATAATGTAACAAAAACCAATATGTTTGATAATGAGATAATGATGATGATTCACTTGTAAACAAATCTTACACACCTGTCACTTCCAACAAAGTGTAAACAATCTCATTGAGTAATATCTGGGGAATATTTAAACAGATAATTAACCTAGACTTTCCAGGTGACAAAATTGCTGTGTTGCTCTGTTATATATGGGAATATGTCGTTGCCCTATGACCAACTTTGTAAGATCTAGTACTTTTAGCGTTTGTTTTTTTTCTTCATATCAAATTATGTCAAATTTTTTCTTAAGGATTTCTCTCCGTACAATTATTTTAATCCAATTGAATAATTTTCTGTCGAATTTTAGTAGGCAGCCAAACAGTTGCTTTTGATTATTTGGTACCCAGGTTGCCCCTGGCTTGGAGGAACTATCTCTGAACAATGAGGATGTCACGATGATACGGAAAAGCCAATTTCCAGCAAACCTCTTTGACAAACTCAAATCTCTTCAGCTGAATTGCTTTCATGACAATTCCACAGTTTTTCCATTTGAATTCCTTCACAGATTCCGTAATGTCGAGAAACTTGTTGTTGCAAGTAGTCAATTCAAAGAGTTATTTGCATCTGAAGAACTTTTTGAGGAGGAGGAACATAAAAGGGCACTGGCTCAAATACGGCATTTAAAATTGGATTTTCTACCCAATCTAGAACATATATGGAATCAAGAGTCTCAGCAGGTTCATGTTATTCCAAGCCTTCGAACTCTAGAAGTATTGAATTGTGGCAATTTGAGAAATCTAGCACCATCCTCTGCTTCTTTCCAAAACCTAACAACTTTGGAAATGAAAAAATGCCACGGATTAATAAACATAGTGGCTTCCTCAACTGCCAAAGCTCTGGCACAGCTGACAACGATGAGGATAATAGAATGCAACGCGTTGATAGAAATAGTAGCCAGCGATGGATTGAAAACTGAAGAGGAGATCATGTTCAGAAGATTATTCACTTTGGAACTCAATTGTTTACCAAGTCTCACTAACTTCTGCTCAGCAAATCACAAGTTCAAATTTCCATTTTTGACAGAAGTTATCGTGAGCCAATGCCCGAAGATGGAGTTTTTCTCAAAAGGTGCCTTGAGTGCACCGCAGCTTAAGAGAGTTAAACGAACAGAAGAAGATTACAATGGCTGTTGGCACAGAAATCTTAATGCCACCATACAACAGCTGTTCACTGAAAGGTACGTAAATAGAAATCCTCCAGTAAATAAGAAATATTAGGCCAAAGTAAGAGTTTTTATTATTTGCAATCCATAATATCAATATTGTATACTATATGTAAAAGTCAACATATGTGAAAGATTTTAATTGGGGTTAAGTGAGACATGACTTTTATTAACACTGAAATGCTCTTGGTAATAAAAATTTTATTTTTTAAACATATTTTTCATTTTGTAATGTAAAATAATTATACTTCTTCAACAGGCATGTTACTAGGTAAGAAACATAAAATCACTACAAATCTTCTGAAATTTTATAGAATTTGTATATTTTATTTATATTTACAAAAGGTATTTAGTAGAGTAATTGGTAGAAATGATACAAAAAAATTTTTTTGTTCCTTATTCTCAAGTAAAAAAAATCAATCTAGATTTTAGTCGTCATTTTAATATTTTATTTTAATAAAATTATTAGGTTATAATGATACAATGTGGTCACTTTATTAAAATTAATATTCAAGATATGTAAGTTTTATCATATGCTTATGTTAAATTTTTGTGAACTCTTTTTCTGTATAGATTTTTCTTTTACGTCTGATTTGTATGGTATCATCTTGTAATTTATGTTACAATGTTTATCTTTTTGACTTCCTTGACAGCTAAAATTTATTGCAACTCACAAGAATGAGCATAATTGAGTGAGGAGCAGGAGGGATTGTTTACAATCTCAGAAGTCTTTTGTTTTGGACATCACAACTTCACTTCCTCATCTTGGAAGAGGTAATTTTGTGAGAATACTCAACATGAAAATTTTCTCTTTAAGTTAACCAAGTATAAATAAGATGAATTGTTCTTGGATGGTCAAAAGGGTTTTTTTTTTCCCTTTAAATGTGTAAAACTATACCTTCTTCTTTTCTTTTCTTTTCTTTTCTTTTTTGATGTTTAATTATTCTTGGACTCAAAATTTATCATTGATAACTGTGTCAGCAAGTCAACAATCGATGTTCAAAGTATAACCCAAACAAGAACTGTGTACTAAGGTCCCCATGTCCCCCACACTACTGATTATTAACGGACTAACTATTGATGTATTGCATTGTTTAAGAGGATGGTTAACATTTACATGGTGTCAATTGAAGGAATATATTTATTTGTGCATAGACCTGCCATTTGCAATAACTCATTTTGTGACTTTTTTTATGTAAAGGAATTATTTACCTAGTAGGATTAAATATAATTGTTGAAGCCACAACCATTCTATTTCATTTCACTTTCGCACTTACTAGCAATATTGTTGGATATATTTGTTTGTGGATATCTGTATCATTGTACCTGGCAACGTGGTTTTGCTTTTAGTGTTGATGTATTCTGAGAGCATTTGATTTGGATGTTTCAACATCATTGTTTTTACTATGCCTGCTACTTTTTGATGCAGCCATTTATTCTCATTAGGGAGTAGGTTATTTTTTCACGTTCTTTCTCTATTGTCATCTTATCATTACGGTAGGTTTGGTTTCATTGTTTATCGACTTTGAGTTGACCTGACATTCATTTCTGTATTGCTTAATTATGCTTTTGATAATTCTTTTGCTTTTGCTATCTTCCGCCCCTTGATGCTGTTTTTGCTTTTGTTTCCATAGTTAAATGGACAACTTGGTGCCTCTTTCTCTCTCCCCTTGTTATTTTTTCTTTTTGGTGTCCGATATCTAGCTTCGTGCTAATATTTTTTATTATCTTTGTCTCATTTTCTTAAAGTGCACGTTAAGTTAAGTAGAACTGTTTATTAAGAAACATAATAAATAAAAGATATATATAATATATTTTTATATTTAATTTTATTTATTTATAAAATTGAGTGAAGTGTTATTATTAATTTTTTTTATTTTAAAATATAAATAATATATTTATATTTTATGTATTTTTAATAGTAAAAATTATTTATCACTAAAAATATGAATAAAATTAAAATTTAAATAAAAAATAATAAAATTACATTCGTTCCCTTGCAGGTCCAAAGCCTAACTTAGCTCTTCATTAATCATAAATATTTTTACAAAATAGATTCTGTAAAATAAAAAAAATTTGATAGGGTTGTAAATAAGAATAATTTGTGAAATAAAAAAGAATGAAGCAATTTAGGATTTGTGAATTGTATTATTCTCAACATTAAAATTTAAATTGCACTGGAAACATATACCTAAATAACAATGATTTGTAAATATATTTAGATGATTAGAGTTGTTGGCTTGTACTGTGTCAATTAGTAGGTACATGATACAATATTGAAAGTGGATTCTCAAGAAAACAATAATGTTATGGCGCCAAAGATGATCCAGGACACAAAAGGCTCGGCTTATTGGACAATACGTTCTCGCTCTCCCTCTCTTCCCCCTCTTCCCTCTTCCCTCTGTTTCTTCCCCTTTGTTCATATGATTATTCTAATTAAAAAAGACCATTGGATAATAGTGGCACAAGTCAAGGTCCAGGTCTTTCTTTCTAACCTTTTTTCTTTCGGTGATTATTTTTTATGCTGATTTCATTTCCCGGAAGTTTCTCGTTGGTTTAATGCTTTCTTTCATCTTGGTGCCGTGAGCATCAATGTGGAATCTTTAGATTTAAATAATTAAATTTCACAAGTCATTTTTTAATTTTTATTTTTTATTTTTAAACAAATAATAATCTCTTTCAAATTTTTTTTAAATATTTTTAATTTAAATAATAAAAATATTCAAAAAATTTTATATTTAAATAAATATTAAAATTAAATATTTTTTTAAAATTTTATTAAATTCTATTTTTAAAAAATATGTTAAATATTTTTTTTATTTTTTTTAAAATTTTAAAATTTGAATTATAAATTTTTTTTTAATAGATAAATATTAAAATTAAATTATAAATTCTTTTTTTTAATTTTTTTATTTAAATTGAATTCTCTAAGCATATTCTTATACTACAAAAAAAAAATAGTTTATTAAAAAATAGGCGAAATAAGAATTTATCGATTGATAAAGCTAAATGAACAAATAGGCTACTACTGAATTAATGCATGTATATATATGTGTGTGTTTGCATATTTTGATTTTACAAGTTGTTCTTTTTTGAGTCCACTAATTGAACCCACACACACATTTATATGTATTTGCACATTTACACGTTGTTACTTTCCTCAATGACAAACTGGCGAATTGATGGAGGTGGGTCAGAAAAAAAGTACAATAATTTACATATAGTTGTGGAGTTAATGTCACGAAATTGACGTGCCGTGTACGGTTGGTTTTGGAAAACCATGCTTACTTTAATTTGCCTTCAATATTTCCATGGCCGCTTTCTTTGAACACAAGTATATGGACTCGAATTATTTATGATTTTCTAACCTAACCGTTCACAAGCAATTGAGGACATTGACCGGTCAACTCGGATATATTCAATGTGCTTTGTTTTGGTTGTAGAGAAATCTATACTCGTATGACTATATATTCAAAATTGAGAGCAAGTCTCAATTTTTTTATCATATGATAATTTTTTTAATTCATAAATTAAGTATGTTATATAGAAATTTTTTTTGAATTTATAAATTAATTTTTTTTTAATTTTCTTAAAAAGAAAAAAAAACTTTAAATTTAGATATAAATAAAATTTAAACCCAACTATCTTCTAACTACCCCTCATCAATTATACTTTTTTTTTATGAGCTGGGTTTAAAAAATAAAAAAAATTTGTAGAGTTATAAATAAAAATAATTTACACAATAAACAAGAAATAAAATAATTAAAAATTTGTAAATTATATTATTCTCAATATTATTATTTAAATTACACTCGAAATATATACTACATAATAATGGTTTGTAGATATATTTAGGTGACTAGAGTTGTTGGCTTGTTCTGTGTTAATTAGGTATTGTGATGCAATGCTGAAAGTGGATTCTCAAGAAAACAATACTGTTATGGAGCCAAAGATGATCCAGGACACAAAACTTTCATTTCAGCCTTCCATTTCACGGCTTGGACAACAATTTGGTACGTTCTCGCTCTCCCCCTCTTACGCCTTCCCTTTGTTATTTTCCCTTTGTTTCTTTCCCATTGTTCATATGGTTATTATAATTAAAAAGGACCATAGGATAATAATGATACAAGTGAAGGTCCAGGTCTTTCTTTTTAACTTTTTTCTTTGGGGTGACTTTTTTTAATTCTGATTTCATTCCCCAGTTGTTTCTCACTAGTTTCATGCTTTCTTTCATCCAAGTGCCGTCAGCAACAGTCTGTTTCGAGGTCTTTGTGGGATCTTTCATCTTAGTGCCACAACGCAACAAAGTCTTTTTCCAGGTTCTTTCTGGTGGGATGTTTAAATTTAAATAGTGAAAGTCTTTCTTTAAAATTTTTGATTTAAATAAAAAATAAACTTTTCTATTTTTTTTATTAACAATTTCTAATTTAAACAACAAAGACTTTTTCCTTTAAAAAAATTTAAATTTAAACTTTTAATATTTTAAAAACTTATTTTTTAAAATATTTTAAATAATCTCAATATATTTTATTAATTTGATTTATTTAATTAAAATTTGAATGATCATTATAATAAAGTATTTTATTAGGAGATAAGTTAAAAAAAATTTCAGTTAATAAAATATAATAAATAAGTGTATATATATAAAAAAAGTAAATTTAAAAATAATAAAATTAATATATAATAATATAAAATATTTAATATATAATATAAATTTTAATTATATTTACTTAAATTTATTTTATTTAGTCCATTGATTGAACCTATATGCTTACACAT
The DNA here is from genome assembly GCA_037832345.1 of Rhizophora mangle. NCBI lineage: Eukaryota > Viridiplantae > Streptophyta > Magnoliopsida > Malpighiales > Rhizophoraceae > Rhizophora > Rhizophora mangle. Next base: position 111,372 of record JBAPLJ010002339.1, on the reverse strand, counting down.
TTACAAATTGTTACTTTCCTAAATGACAAGCTGGCAAATTGATGGATGTCGGGCAGAAAAATGGACAATAATCGAGTCAATGTCACGAAATTGCTGTTCTGTATGCCTTTGGTTTTCGAAAACCACGCATTGTAAATTTCCCTATTGGCAAGTTGGCAAATTGATAGAGGTGGGGTTCACATATAGTTGACGAGTCAATCTAACGAAATTGCTGTGCTGTGGACTTTTTGTTTTGGAAAACCATACGTACATTTTGTAGATCTAACACTACGTATTAGTATTATACATGGTAAAAGAAAGCTTTAACTTTTCTTCCTTATGTCATGTGTCCATGTCTACTTAATTCACAAATAAAGAAAGATAAAAGAAAAAAAATTTCTCAAAAATTTCTTTAAAAAAAAAAAACAACTTAAAATTTAATTTTTAAAAAAATATTAATTTAATTCTTTTTATATTTTTTTATAAAATAAAAAAATTATGTCATTTAATTTTTTTTAAAAAAAATTATTTATAATTTAAAAATATATTTATTTTTATCTCTTAAATAATAAAAATTTATTTAATTATTTTTTAATAATTTGAAAACCTCAATTATTACTCTTTTTGTTTAAATGAGAATTTCTCCTCAATTAATAATTAAAATTTTTTTTATTAAATTTCTCTTTTTATTTTCTTGAAAAAAAAAAAATTCAAAATTATATTTTCTTTATATTTTTTTTTTTAAAAAATAATAACTATTTATTTTATTTTTTTTTTTATTTTCCTATTTTTGGTATAAAGGAAATAAATTATAATATGTAAGTTTACTTAGAAAACAAAAAATTGTTTACAATTTAACTATATATTAGTTTTTAATTCTTTAATAATAGAAATATATTTAATTTCATTTTAATAATCTAAATTAATAAAAATTTTATTTATAAATTTTTCTTTTTAAAAATTAAATGAAAATTTATTTAAATTTTTCTTAATCTATCTTTTTATTTTTATTAGAAGAAATAAGTTTTTTACTATTCTTCTAAATTTGTTATTTTTTTCTATGATTTAATTTTTCTATTAAAGTTTAAGAATTTTTTATTTAGATATAAGATTAAAAAGATTTATAAAATCAAGTATTTTAAGTAATTTCCTTTTATTACTAGCGAATATTCAATAAAAAAGAAAAATAAAGGATTTTTGATTATTTTATTACTTTTATTTTAATTTAAACAAAATTTTTTTTTTATAATAGTTAATTATTTTATAATTTAAAGTATACATTATATCTTTTCATATCTTAAAAAAAGAGTTACTTTTTATGAATATGGGCAAAACACTTATAATATTTTTTTTACAAAAAATTTTTAATTGACTTTTAAGAAGTTTAAATTATGAAATATTTTTTTTTATAAAAAATTAATATAACTTATATCATCTCAAAAAATAATAATAATAAATAAAATATTATATAAATTAATTTTAAATAACCAATTAATTTTTAATTAAATTAATAATATGACTAATTAAATATATAAAATATAATAAAAAAATTAATATATTTAATTTAAATTATAAAAATATTAAAATTTTATTTTTTTTACAAAATTTTTCATTAAAAATGAGTATTAATTTTTGATATATAATTATATTATTATATTATTATTTATAATAATAATAATAATTATATAGCATATCAACATTTAATTAAATTTATATTGACGTTTTCTAGTAATATAAATTTCTTCGGTAACCATTCAGTCCATAAAACATTGGCTTCTCTGTTCACATGGCTTATCTCTCTCGTTTTCACAAGAGACAATAATCTTCTCATAATTCCGCTGCAGACTCTACCTCTCCATTTCCACTACTCATTATCATCAGAATTCCGCTAATCTGTCCAAGTATCTTCACAGTTGCTCCTCTCTCCCATTTAGCCAATTAAACACCATAGTATAACCAGCTACTCCCTCTCTGCTTTGCCTGCTCTCTATCTCGTTTAGCTTTCTCTTTACCAATTACCATCAATCCATTCCTGTTACCTCACTCTGTTTCTGCTACTGATACCCAGCCACTCTATCCGCCATCTGTTCCCGCCAAACCAATTCACTTCAACCTATTTCTGTCCATTAACTTTCTTCCATTTTGTTACCCTTTAAATCGCCTTTCAATCCTATTTCCTTACTTTCCTATTGTCTGCTTTCCTTTGCTATCACTGTCTTCCCTTCTACTTCTGTGTATTTGTCCAGCGATTCCCATTGCATATCCTGTCTTGTTGACATATTTCCCATTTTCAAATAGTTTACATCGGTTTCACAAGAAAATAAATTATAAAAAAAAAAAAAAAAAGGTCAGAAGCAAACAATGCCTCTGCAAATCATTCTTGAATTAGTTAATACCGTTCTGGAGCATACTATCGGCCCTGTTACACGGCATGCCGGATATACTTTTCGCTACGCAAAGAAGCTTACAGAGCTCAAGAAGAAGGTTGAGAACGTGGGGCCTATAAGAGAGAGTTTGCAGAACTCTGTTGCAGAAGCTGTAAGGAGAGGGGACGAGATCCAGCCTACCGTTCAAAAGTGGCTGACTGATGCGGAGAAGGCCATTCAAGAGGCTGGGGAGCTTACCAAAGGCGGAGAAGAAGAGGCAAAGAAGAGGTGTTTCGCTGGGGGGTGTCCCAACTTAAAGACCCGCTATCAGCTTGGCAAGAAAGCAGCCAAGAAAGCTTTGGCTATTCAAGATCTGGTGAATGAAGGCAAATTTGATCCAACTCAAATATCCTACCGTGCCCCTCCACGACAGATAATTTCTTCATCCCTTCATGGTTTCGAGGGCTTGCCTTCGAGAGCTTCCCTTTTCCAAGAAGTTATGGATGCACTATCAGATCCCAACGTCAACATGATAGGTGTCTACGGCATGCCCGGATCGGGTAAGACCACTCTGGCGGAGGAAGTCTGCAAGCAAGCAAAAAAAGGGAACCTGTTCGATGTCGTGGCTATGGCAAAACTATCCGTAAAACCAGAGCCCGACAAGATTCAAGATAGTATTGCAGACGCGCTGGGCTTGAACCTTGTGGAGAAGACCGTATATGAGAGAGCAAATCGAATACACGAGCGGATGTTGAAGGAGAAAAGGGTCCTTATAATTTTGGACGATCTTTGGGAAAAAATTGAATTGGAAAAATTGGGAATTTCATTAAACAATGAGAAAATTGGGAATTCCACGCCTGAAGTTGAGCAAACAAAAAATTATATCATGCGATGCAAACTATTATTGACCTCGAGAAATCGGGATGTGTTTAGTGATATGGGAACGAATAAAGAGTGTGGGCTTAAAGATTTACCAATTGAGGAGGCACGCACTTTATTCCTGACAAAGGTGGGTGACCTCAAAGATCAAAGACTGAAATCCATAGCAATGGAAGTGGCCGACAAGTGTGCAGGTTTGCCTCTGTTGCTTGTCACGATCGCCAGTGCATTGAAAAATAAGGAGTTCGAATTATGGAAGGATGCTTTGACTCGACTCTCTACGTCAAAAGACGAGGATAAAGTTTTCTCTGCTTTAGAGTTGAGTTATAATCAATTGCCTCGTGAGGAAGCCAAGGCATTTTTCTTGCTCTGTGGTCTATTTACGTATACTAATATTTCTATCCTTGATTTGGTGAAGTACAGCATGGGACTGGGTCTACTCAAACGAGTAAAGACGGTTGATGCCGCTAGAAATAGGGTCCTCAAGTTGATCGGAGACCTCAAAGCCCGATGCTTGTTGTTAGACAGTGAAATTGATGGGCGGATCAAAATCCATGACGTTGTGCAAGAATTTGCTGGCTCAATTGCATCCAGAGATTACCTTGCATTCAAGCAGGCTGGGGCTATGTCGGAGGACTTCCAAAGTATTGATATTAAACGTTGCACTAGAATTTTTCTGGAAGACTCTGACGTTTTCGAGTTACCTACTACGGTGTTGCAATGCCCAGAGATAGTATTCTTTCATTTTTCCTCAAAAAATCGTTCCTTGAAGATCCCTGATTCTTCTTTTGAAGGGATAACGAAGCTTCAAGTGCTGGATTTCAGCGGAATGCATTTCTCGTCTCTCCCTGCATCATTGAGCTCCCTAAAAGGGCTCTGTACCCTGTGTTTGAACGCCTGCATACTGGAGGACATATCTGTCATTACACAGCTGAAGAATCTTGAAATCCTGAGCCTTTTGGGCTCTCAAATTGTTGATTTGCCAAGAGATATGGGACGATTTACTCGATTAAAGTTGTTAGATTTGACAGATTGTTCCGAACTTGAATTCATTCCAGAAAATGTCTTGTCACAGTTATCCATGTTAGAAGAACTGCTCATGGGCAACAGCTTTGTTAACTGGGAGATCAAACGACCCGATAATCAAAGTAATGCAAGTCTCTCTGAATTGGAGCATTTGTCTCGCCTAACAAATTTGGAGATTCAGGTTTTAAATGCCACGAAACTACCAATGGGGCTTTCTGGGAGATTGGAACGATACAAGATATTCATTGGACATGAGTGGGACTGGAGTGGTAAATATCAAACTTCAAGAACGTTAAAGCTCAAACTGGATACAAGTATCCATTCGAAGCATGCGGTGAAAACCTTATTGAACAACGTAGAAGATCTTTATTTGGATGAAGTGAAGGGAATCGCCAATGTACTGTATGATCTATCCATTGAAGGATTTCAGCAATTAAAGCATCTCCATGTCCAAAACAGCAGACAGATTCGACATGTCGTGGACTCACAAAGGCGTTTGCACCGTGGTGCCTTTCCCGTCCTAGAGTCGTTGATTCTGGACAATGTGGTGAACCTAGACAAGATTTGGCGGCAGAATCTAATGGCTAGGGATTTCTGCGAATTAAGAATTGTACAAGTCAGACTTTGCGACAGATTGAAGAATCTCTTCCCGCATTCGACGGCTAGAAGAAACCTTCAACAGCTTCGTGAAATTGAAATAATGGACTGCAGTGACATGGAAGTGATATTTGCTGATGAAAGTGAAGAAGAAGAAGACGGGGATGATAAGAATGAAGTGGTGGAGTTGACTCAATTATATTCCTTGAAGCTGCTACGGCTGCCGCAGCTCCGAAGCTTTTGCTCGAAAGTGAGAGGGTCTCCCGCATCCACATCCACGTCTCATTCAAGACAAAATCAATCAACAAGTGATCCCCCGTTCAACGGAATTGTATCAGCAAGTGATACTTCATTTCCCATATTTAATGAAAAGGTATGATCTTAAGGTACTCTCATGGCATAAATCACATTCTAGTTCTATGTTTTATTTGGATTTTTGTTTGTGGGTGGGACCAAGATGCGTAGTTTCAGGGCACAAACATTGACTTTCTTGAATTGGAACGGTTAACAATTCAAAATTATTATTTAATGTTTAATTTAATTTAATTTAATATAAAAGAATAATATAAAATTTTAATATCATAAAATTTTATAAAAAATAAGTTTGATATTTTTTAATATTTATTCACCCTACTGATAAGTTAATGCAATTCACTGTATTTGATAATTTATATTATTATAAATTTATTCTCTTTTTATTTATTTTTTTAATATTTATAAAAAAAATTAATTATTAAAACAAATTTACTGTTACAGATTGTTTTCCCAAATTTGAGAGAGATGTATTTGTCCTCAATCAATGCGGATAAGATATGGCACGACCAATTAGCAGATCAGCATTCCTTCTGCAAATTAACAAGCTTGACTGTGCAGAATTGTACGGATCTTAATTATCTTTTTGCATCATCAATGGTCAAAAGTCTTGCCCAACTCCAAAAACTAGAGATACGTCGTTGCAAATCAATGGAACATGTCGTAACAACGGAAGTTGAGAAAATAGACACGACCGCATTTCCTAATCTAGAATTCCTAACGCTCAGCGATCTTCCCAAGCTCAGCAGGTTTTGCATTGGTGGCTTAATAGAATTCCCCTCTTTGAAAAGGCTCCAGATAGAGGATTGTCATGACTTAAAGGCATTTGTCTCCAATCCTGGTGCTGTCAATACAATGTCCAACTTAGCTCTGTTTAACGAGAAGGTGTGGTGCTTTTCTTTGTTATGAACTTCTATTATTTTACGGCTTCTATGAAAATGTCTATTTTTAAGTTGGAGCAAAAATCCTAAACATATCAAATGATTCTGATTTGGTCCCACAGTTAATTTTGTTTCAAATACCACGTTACTTAAATTTTCAAATATGTGTACTTTAATTCTAGAAGGGTCCATAATAATTCTTTGGATTCTAGATTATGTTTCATGTTTGTGTCAAATTCATTTACAGGTCTCATTCCCGGAATTGGAAGAATTGCAGATCATCGACATGGATGGGTTAAAGACGATATGGCACAACGAGCTTGATGAGTCCTCCTTTTGCAAACTTAAATCTTTGATTATAGAATATGCTGGGGAACTGCTGAATATTTTCCCATCCAATATGATGATGATGAGCAGGCTTCTCAATCTAGAGAAACTGGAGTTGGCTGATTGTGCCTTACTAGAAGAGGTGTTTAACCTTCAACCCAATTCCAGAACAGCAGCTAGTGGATTGAGGACATTGAAGATAAGAAATCTGCCAAATTTGAAGCATATCTGGAAGTATCCTCAAGAAAGAGAAGTCATCACCTTCAACGATCTACAAGTGGTGAATGTTTCTGAATGTCAAAATCTGAAAAGCGTTTTTCCTGCCTACATTGCTAGGGGTCTTCTGCAGCTTGAAGAACTTCGGCTAGGCTTTTGTGGTATTGAGGAAATTGTTGAAAGAGATGAGAGGACAGAATCAATTGCTAGGTTTGAATTTCCTAAATTGACCACTCTAAACCTTGGTGGTTTGAGGGAACTCAAGACACTCTACCCAGGGATGCATGCTTCTGAATGGCCAATGTTGAACGCCTTGGAAGTTTTGGATTGTCCCAACATGGAAGTATTTACTTCAGAAAGTGGAAGTGTCCGTGAAACCTGCCGAGGAAGCCAATTGGATAATCCCCTCCCACAACCATTTTTTTCAGTTGACAAGGTACGGAGGCATCGACTTAAATTTATGGATCTCCATCATCAACTTATTTTACATAGAGTTAAACTGTTTTAATTAAAAATTTTATTTTAAAATATTTGTAATTAATATTTATGTTAAGTATAACAATATCAAAATATTTGATAATAAATTTTCAAGAAAAAATTTATTTTTCAACACAATTTACATTATTAAAATAAATAATTATTTTACAATAATTAAATGATAAAATTTATTATAATTATAAAATATATTTTAAAAAAATTATATAATATTTTTTTAAAAAAATTATATAACATTTTTAATTTTTTATTTTAAATATAAAATAAGAAAAAAAATTTAAAAATTATTATTAACATTATATTAAAAATTTTAAAAATTGTTTCGACATCATTGTTTTTAGTATGCCTTTAGTAGCATTTATTCTCATTAGGGAGTAGGTTATTTTTTCACGTTCTTTCTCTATTGTCATCTTATCATTACGGTAGGTTTGGTTTCATTGTTTATCGACTTTGAGTTGACCTGACATTCATATCTGTATTGCTCAATTATGCTTTGACAATTCTTATGCTTTTGCTATCTTCTGCACCTTTATGCTCTTTTTGCTTTTGTTTCCATATTTCAGAACACATTTGTGTGACATAGAAATGCAACATATAAAGGTTTTTTGATTCAAGGGGTTTCTTGCTTACTAGTAACTTAACTGCAACCACCAAAATTGAGACAATAGATTAACTGCATCCACCAGTAAAAACCTAGTTTAGTTTTTATTCCCATTTTCTTCCTGAGCTGAACTTGGTTCCACGACCATTTTTACAGGATGTTGCAAATGAACAAGGGTGTTGAGCCATTCATCATGCACATTATCGCGGATCTTCGATGTAACTCTAGATAAATGCAAAAGCACGTGTTTGTTTAACTAAAGCAATGGGCCAAGTTATTTTAGTTCCCCACTTTGTATTCCATTTTCCGTTCTTTTTGGTGCAAACTTTTTAGTTCGTTCATTCCAGGGTTTCCTATGCATATTGGTTTGTAATATGCCAAATCTACCAATTAATCAACTAGCATCATTTTGAACCATGCATCTCTGGTATCTATCAAATTTGAAGCATGTGTGGAAGAACAATTCCCAATGAGCCTTTTCCTTGGAAAATCTCCGTCTCGGAGCCTAAATTGGCTCCATTGTGGAATGCATACTGCAAAACACTCTCCCAATGTCTAGCCCATTTATTTTCTTCTATCAAAGATGAGAAATCATACCGGGCCTCTGGTGACGGCCTACAAAATAATTAACTACATTGGGCCTTCTGCTCCGCATTAACAAGACCGACTTACCAACCAATCAACCATCCAACCATGGTTAGACTTCAGCAACTAAAAGAAACTGCAAGAGAAGCAACCAAAACAAATTAGATTCAATACTGAGAATCAAATATCAAGACTGCAAATTTAGATTCTTCTAAGCAGCAACGACTTGCTTTTTCTTTCACTCTACTAAGTCCTTAAAGAATCAAGAACATGAAAGAAGGCCAGATTCTTATAAAGATTGGACACCCGGAAATTAAAACCACAGAAAAGATCAAGTTCTAACATTCGTTTGATGTTTTCCATTCCACACTTCACCAGGAAACTAAATAGAAAAGAAGCACATGAAAAAGAGGCAAGAACACATCAAATTCAAGACAGTATGGATAGAATATAAGTATGAAAATTAAACATCAAGATCAAAAATTTATATTCTTCTAACCTTCAAGAGCCATAAAACAGGCCCAAAACATATTTTTCTTTCACTTTCCTAGTTTTTACCTTCTGAAACAAGTACACATAAGGAGATCAGATTGTTCTAAAGATTGACTACCCAGAAACCAAAACTACAGCAAAGATGGGTGTTTCCATTCCACAATTTCCAAGGTACCAAACAGAAAAGCCACGTGAAAAAGAGAGTGACAGAAACAAAGAGAAGACAAAAAGAATAAAAATGGAAAGCACTACCGGGGCGACACTGATTCATTTGTGTAGTAAGGCGTCTGGTTTTTGGGGTTTAAGCACAAACGAAGGTTGCCAAAGACTGACAATTGAATTTGAATTACTTCTTTTGGTTCTTTGGCTCTCTGTGAGAGAGAGTGACAGAGAGAGATGGGCCGGTGTCAAGGACTGCTTATATAGAGATTTGATGGGGCGTGGCAACCTTGCCTTGTTACAGGTTCAAAATTAGAAGACCGTTACACTTCATTAGCAACAAAATTTTGAAAATCTTGGATGTAAGGACTAGCTCAACGCTATGTAAGATTAATTATTTATAATTTATAATATTAACTAAAATAAAGCACCAACATAACATATTTTTTACTAGAATTCCGCTACAAATATTTATTGATATTGTCTTATCCACTTACCATGCTTAATTTTAGAGAAAAAATAATATTATTAAAAGCATTAGTTTTCCCTTTTTGAATTGTTTGTGGTCCTCATTGATAAGAATTATAAAAATAGGTTAAATATTTCAAAATCATCTCAAAATTTTGAATAAAATCTTATCAAAATTAATGATAAGACCATAGTATAATAATGATACAAGTGAAGGTCAGGTCTTTCTTGTCAACTTTTTTTTGGGTGACTTTTTTTAATTCTGATTTCATTTCCCAGTTGTTTCTCACTAGTTTCATGCTTTCTTTCATCCAAGTGCCGTCAGCAACAGTCTGTTTCCAGGTCTTTGTGGGATCTTTCGTCTTAGTGCCACAAAGCAACAAAGTCTTTTTCCAAGTCCTTTCTCGTGGGGTGTTTAAATTTAAATAATCAAATCTTTTTATAAGTTTTTCTTTAAAATTTTTTATTTAAATAAAAAATAAACTCTTCTAAATATTTTTTAAAATATTTTTTAATTTTAATAATAATTTTATTTTCTTAAGTCTTTTTAAAATTTATTTTTTAAAATATTTTAAATGATCTTAATATATTTTATTTTTAATTAAAATTTAAATGCTCATTATAATAAAATATTTTATTAAGAGGTAAATTAAAAAAAAATTTTAGTTAATAAAATAAAATGAAAAAATATATATATATAGAGAGGGGGAACTTAAAAATAATAAAAAATAATTTAATATAATTAATATAATAATATAAAATATTTAATATATATATATATAAAATTTAATTATATTTATTTAAATTTATTATTTTTTGAGTCGAACCCATATGTTTACACATTTACAAGTTGTTACTTTCCTCAATGACAAGCTGGCAAATTGATGGATGTCGGGCAGAAAAATGGACAATAATTCACATGTAGTTGTCGAGTCAATGTCACGAAATTGCTGTTCTGTGGACCTTTGGTTTTGGAAAACCACACACTTTTACTTTCCCTATCGGCAAGTTGGCAAAGTGATAGAGGTGGGGCAGAAAAAGGTACAATAATTCACATATAGTTGACGCGTCAATCTAACGAAATTGCTGTGCTGTGGACTTCTTGTTTTGGAAAACCATACGTACATTAATTTGCCTTCCATATTTCCAAAAAGTTGTAGAGATACAAGATATTCCTTGTGTGGGACTAGGGTGACGAATATTAAAATTCAAGAACGTTAAAGCTGAAGCTGGATACAAGCATTCCCCGGGGAGCATTGACATACCATTGACTCAAAAAAGCGGGTGCCTTGCGATGCATTTCCTGCCCTGGAGACATTGATTCTGCACAATCTGCCGAACCTGGACAAGATTTTCCGGGGAAAGCTTTTGTGGAAGGGCTTGTGCAAACTAAGAAACTTAAAAGTCACAAGCTGCAACAATTCGAAAATTTCTTGATGTTTGGAAGAAACCTTCAACAGCTTGGTGGAATGGATTTAATGGTCTGCAATGCTTTGGAAGTGATATTTTCATTTTTCCGCTTTTGTCTGTTTGTACCGTTCAGTGCCGTGAGGAATAAAGTCTTTTTCTTGGTCGTTTCTTATAGGATTTTTAGATTTAAATAATAATTTTTTTACACAAATTTTTTTTAAATATATTTTATATTTAAATAAATAATAAATAATTTTTGTTAAATTTTTTTAAATATATATTCATAAAAATACAGTAAAATAATATCGATATATTTTAAATAATTCGATCAATTCTATTAAAATTTAAATTATTGTTTTAATAAAAAAATAAATAAATTTAACAAAAAAAAAAAAAATATAAAAATATTTATACCATTATTTTAATCTTATTTTTTATTAAAAAAATTACTTTGTTTTTTTATTCACAATTATATTTATTTGTATTCTTATCTATCTATGCATATTTCATTTGGATTGGATTCTCTAACTATTTTCTTACCCTATAAAAAAAATATTTTATTATAAGATAAGCCAGACAAGAATTTATCAGTTGATAAAGCCAAATGAACAAGTGGGCAACTACTCAATTAACGCATGTATCTGTGTGTGTTTGCATATTTTGATTTTACAACTTGTTACTTTCCCGAATGAAAAATTGTAAAATCGATAGGTGTGGGGCAGAGAAAAGAACAATAATTCACACATGGTTGTCGAATCAATGCCACCAAAATTGCTGTTGTGTGGACCTCTGGTTTTGGAAAACCATACGTACAGAAATCTGCTTTCAATATTTCCACGGCCGCCTTCTCTGAACTGAAGTATATGGACTTGAATTATTGCGTGCACACACAATGGAGGAAACTGACAAGACAACTCAGGTTATATGCAATGTGCTTTGCTTTAGTCAAAAAAAAAAAAATATATATTTATTTGTTTATATATAAATTATTATTATTAAAATTAAAAAATATATATTAACAATTTTTAGATGATTTATTAAATTTATATATTAAAATTATTATATATTAATTTTTTTATTCATAAATTAAAGAAATTAAAAAAATTATTTTTCTAAAATTTTTCTTATAAAGAATATAATTTTTAATTTTTTTTAAAATTTTTTTTTTATATATTAAGTAAATATTAATTTTTATCTCTTAAAAATACTTAAAAATATAATAAAAATTATTTATAAAAATTATTATATATATAATATATATATTTTTTTATTATTTTTAATTTCTTTTATAAATTTTTTTTATCTATAATCTTTACAATATAATATATAAAAAGTTATAATATAAAAATTTTATTATTTGTTTTATTATTTTAAACTTTTCTTTACATTTAATTTTAAAATTATTATATTTTTTATTTAAATTTTTAATAATATAATAAAATATTTAATATTAATTTTTATAAAATTGAGTTTATAAAATTAAAATTTTCTTTTTATATTAATTTTATTATATTATTTAATATTTTTTTGAATATATAATTATTTTTTTTTTGATAATAATACAATAATTAGATTTTATTTTAATAATTAATATAACTCAAATTAAAAAAAAAAATATTTGTTCTCTTGCTATATAAAGCCTAACTAACTCCGGGTGAGCTCTTCCTCAATTATAAATATTTTTATATAAAAAAATTTAATAGATTTATAAATAAGAATAACTTGTAAAATAAATAAAATAATAAAATAATTTAAAATTTGTAAATTATATTATTCTTAATATTAAGATTTAAATTACATTAAAAATATATACCTTTGTAAATATATTTAGATGATTAGAGTTGTTGGCTTGTACTATGTCAATTAGTTACATGATACAATAATGAAAGTGGATTCTCAAGAAAACAATAATGTTATGGCGCCAAAGATGATCCAGGACACAAAAGGCTCGGCTTATTGGACAATACGTTCTCGCTCTCCCTCTCTTCCCCCCCTTCTCTCTGTTTCTTCCCCTTTGTTCATATGATTATTCTAATTAAAAAAGACCATTGGATAATAGTGGCACAAGTCAAGGTCCAGGTCTTTCTTTCTAACCTTTTTTTCTTTCGGCGATTATTTTTTATGCTGATTTCATTTACCGGAAGTTTCTCGTTGGTTTAATGCTTTCTTTCATCTTGGTGCCGTGAGCATCAATGTCTTTTCCCAAATCCTTTCTCGTGAAATTTTTAAATTTAAATAATTGAATCTTTTCACAAGTCATTTTTTAATTTTAATTATTATTTTTAAATAAATAATAAATTCTTTTAAATCTTTTTTTAATATTTTTAATTTAAATAATAAAAATATTTAAAATTTTTTTAATTTAAATAAATATTAAAATTAAATATTTTTTTTTTCAAATTTTTGTTAAATTTTATTTTAAAAAAATATATTAAATAATTTTTCTCAATTTTTTTAAAAATTTTTAAATTTGAATTATAAAATTTTTTTAATAGACAAATATTAAAATTAAATTATAATTTTTTTCTCAAAATTTTTTATCTAAATTAAATTCTCTAATCATTCTTATACTGCAAAAAAATTAGTTTATTAGAAAATAAGTCAGACAAGAATTTATCGATTGATAAAACCAAATGAACAAGTGGGCTACTACTGAATTAATGCATGTATATATGTGTGTGTGTTTGCATATTTTGATTTTACAAGTTGTTCTTTTTTGAGTCCACTAATTGAACCCACACACATATATATGTATTTGCACATTTACACGTTGTTACTTTCCTCAATGACAAACTGGCGAATTGATGGAGGTGGGGCAGAAAAAGATACAATAATTTACATATAGTCGTGGAGTTAATGTCACGAAATTGCCGTGCCGTGTACCGTTGGTTTTGGAAACCATGCGTACATTAATTTGCCTTCAATATTTCCATGGCCGTCTTCTTTGAACACAAGTATATGGACTCGAATTATTTATAATTTTCTAACCTAACCGTTCACACGCAATTGAGGACATTGACCGGTCAACTCGGATATATTCAATGTGCTTTGTTTTGGTTGTAGAGAAATCTATTCTTACATGAAAGTCTCAATTTTTTTATCATATGATAACTTTTTTAATTTATAAATTAAGTATGTTATATAGTAATCTCTTTTTGATTTATAAATTAATTTTTTTTAAAAAAAAAACTTAAAATTGAGATATAAATAAAATTAGAGTCAAACTATCCTTTAACGAGTTCTTTATTAATTACACTTTTTTTTTTATAAGTTGAGTTTGGAAAATAAAGAAATTTTTATAATTATAAATAAAAATAACTTACAGAAATAAAATAATTGAAAATTTATAAATTGTATTATTCTCAATATTATGATTTAAATTGCACTCGAGATATATACCCACATAATCATAGTTTGTAAATATATTTAGGTGACTAGAGTTATTGGCTTGTTCTATGTTAATTAGGTATTGTGATACAATACAGAAAGTGGATTCTCAAGAAAACAATACTGTTATGGAGCCAAAGATGATCCAGGACACAAAACTTTCATTTCAGCCTTCCATTTCACGGCTTGGACAACAATTTGGTACGTTCTCGCTCTCCCCCTCTTCCGCCTTCCCTTTGTTATTTTCCCTTTGTTTCTTTCCCGTTGTTCATATGGTTATTATAATTAAAAAAGACCATAGGATAATAATGATACAAGTGAAGGTCCACGTCTTTCTTTTTAACTTTTTTCTTTGGGGTGACTTTTTTTTATTTCTGATTTCATTTCCCAGTTGTTTCTCACTACTAGTTTCATGCTTTCTTTCATCCAAGTGCCGTCAGCAACAGTCTGTTTCGAGGTCTTTGTGGGATCTTTCATCTTAGTGCCACAACGCAACAAAGTCCTTTTCCAGGTTCTTTCTCGTGGGATGTTTAAATTTAAATAATAAACGTCTTTCTTTAAAATTTTTTTGATTTAAATAAAAAATAAACTCTTCTATTTTTTTAAAAAATTTTTTCAATTTAAATAACAAAGACTTTTTCTTTTAAAAAAATTTAAATTTAAACTCTAAAATATTTTAAAAACTTATTTTTTAAAATATTTTAAATGATTTCAATATATTTTATTAATTTGATTTATTTAATTAAAATTTAAATAATTATTGTAATAAAGTATTTTATTAAGAAATAAATTATAAAAAATTTCAGTTAATAAAATATAATGAACAAGTGTGTGTATATATATATATATAAAAAAGGTAAACTTAAAAATAATATAATTAAATTAATATAATAATATAAAATATTTAATATATAATATAAATTTTAATTATATTTATTTAAATTTATTTTTTTTTTATTCCACTGATTGAACCCATATGCTTACATATTTACAAGTTGTTACTTTCCTAAATGACAAGCTGGCAAGTTGATGGATGTCGGGCAGGAAAAATGGACAATAATCGAGTCAATGTCACGAAATTGCTGTTCTGTGGACCTTTGGTTTTCGAAAACCACACATTGTTACTTTCCCTATTGGCAAGTTGGCAAATTGATAGAGGTGGGGCAGAAAAAGGTACAATAATTCACATATAGTTGACGAGTCAATCTAACGAAATTGCTGTGCTGTGGACTTTTTGATTTGGAAAACCATGCGTACATTTTGTAGATCTAACACTACGTATTAGTATTATACATGGTCAAAGAAAGCTTTAACTTTTCTTCCTTAGATCATGTAATCATGTTTACTTAATTCACAAATAAAGAAAAATAAAAAAAAAATTTCTTAAAAATTTTTTTTTTTAAAAAAGAGAAAAAAAAATTTAAAATTTAATTTTTTTATGTTTTTTATTTTTTAAAAAATATTCTTTTAATTATTTTTATATTTCTTTTTTTATAAAATAAAAAAATTATATCATTTAATTTTTTTAAAAAAACTTATTTATAATTTTAAAATATATTTATTTTTATCTCTTAAATAATAAAAAAAATTATTGAATTATTTTTTAATAATAATTTAAAAATTTCAATTATTACTCCTTTTTTTTTAAATGAAAACTTCTCTTTAATTAATAATTAAAAAAATTTCTATTAAATTTCTCTTTTTATTTTTTTAAATAGAAGAAAATATTTTAAAATATATTTTCTTTATATATATTTTTTTTTTTTTTTGAAAAAAAAATAACTATTTTATTTTATTTTTATTTTTTTTTCCTATTTTTGGTATAAAGGAAATAAATTATAATATTTAAATTTACTTAGAAATCAAAAAATTGTTTACAATTAATCATATATTAGTTTTTTTTACTTCTTTAATAATAGAAATATATTTTTAATTTCATTTTAATAATCTAAATTAATAAAATTCTTACTTATAAATTCATTTTTTTTAAAATTAAATGAAAATTTATTTAAATTTTTCTTAATTTATCTTTTATTGTTGTTGTTAGAAGAAATAAGTTTTTTACTACTTTTCTAAATTTATTAATTTTTTTTTGTGATTTAATTTTTTTATTAAAGTTTAAGAATTTTTTATTTAGACATAAGATTAAAAGGATTGATGAAATCAAGTATTTTAAGAAATCAAGTATTTTAAGTAACTTCTTTTTATTCTTAGAGAATATTCAATAAAAGAGAAAAAATAAAAGATTTTAATTATTTTATTATTTTTATTTTAATTTAAACTAATATTTTTATCTTATAATAATTAATCACTTTATAATTTAATAATACACTTTTTATAATATCATAATATTTAATACATTTTTTTTATTAAGATAAATTAAATTTTTGGAGTATACATTCATTTGATATTTTCTCATATCTTAAAAAAAGGGTTGCTTTTTATAAATATGAGCAAAACACTTATAATATTTTTTTTAAAAAAAAAATTTTAATTGATTTTTATAAAATTTAAATTGTAAAATATTTTTATTTATAAAAAAAATAATATAACTTATATCATCTTAAAAAATAATAATAATAAATAAAATATTATATAAATTAATTTTAAATCAAATAAATAATAAATTAATTTTTAATTAAATTGATAATATAATTAACTAAATATATAAAATATAAAAAAATTAATAAATTTAATTTAAATTATAAAAATATTAAAATATTAATTTTTTTTTAATATATAATTATATAATTATTATATTATTTATAATAATAAAATAATTAAATAACATACCAATATTTAATTAAATTTATATTAACGTTTTCTAATAATATAAATTTCTTCGGTAACCATTTAGTCCATAAAACATTGGCTTCTCTGTTCACACGACACGATGGCTTATCTCTCTCGCTTTCACAAGAGACAATAATCTTCTCATATAATTCCGCTGCAGACTCTACCTCTCCATTTCCACTACTCATTATCATCAGAAGTCAGCTAATCTGTCCAAGTATCTTCACAGTTGCTTCTCTCTCCCATTTAGCCAAATTAAACACCATAGTATAACCAGCTACTCCCTCTCTGCTTTGCCTGCTCTCTATCTCGTTTAGCTTTCTCTTTACCAATTACCATCAATCCATTCCTGTTACCTCACTCTGTTTCTGCTACTGATACCCAGCCACTCTATCCGCCAAACCAATACACTTCAACCTGTTTCTGTCCATTAACTTTCTTCCATTTTGTTACCCTTTAAATCGCCTTTCACTCCTGCTTCCTTACTTTCCTATTGTCTGCTTTCCTTTGCTATCACCGTCTTCCCTTCCACTTCTGTGTATTTGTCCAACGATTCCCATTCCATATACTGTCTTGTTGACATATTTCCAGTTTTCAAATAGTATACATCGGTTTCACAAGAAAATAAATTATATTAAAAAAAAAAAACAGGTCAGAAGCAAACAATGGCTCTGGAGATCATCGCTGCCATAGTTCCCACCGTTCTGAAGTACACTATCGGCCCTGTTATACGGCACGCCGGTTATGCTTTTCGCTACGCAAAGAAGGTTACAGAGCTCAAGAAGCAGGTTGAGAACCTGAGGGCTAAAAGAGAGGCTTTGCAGGGCTCTGTTGCAGAAGCTGTAAGGAGAGGGGACGAGATCAGGCCTGACGTTGAAAAGTGGCTGACTGATGCGGAGAAGGCCATTCAAGAGGCTGGGGAGCTTACCCAAGGCGGTGAAGAAGAGGCAAAGAAGAGGTGTTTTGCTGTGGGGTGTCCCAACTTAAAGACCCGCTATCACCTTGGCAGGAAATCAGCCAAGGAAGCTTTGGCTATTCAAGATCTGGAGAATAAAGGCAAATGTGATCCAACTCAAATATCCTACCGTGCCGCTCCACAACAGATAGTTTCTTCATCCGTTCATGGTTTCGAGGGCTTGCCTTCGAGAGCTTCCATTTTCCAAGAAGTTATGGATGCACTGTCAGATCCCGACGTCAATATGATAGGTGTCTACGGCATGGGCGGAGTGGGTAAGACCACTCTGGCTAAGGAAGTCCACAAGCAAGCAATCGAAGGGAACTTGTTCGATGTCGTGGCTATGGCAACTGCATCTGTAAAACTAGAGCTCGAAAAGATTCAAGATAACATTGCAGACGTGCTGGGTTTGAAACTTGAGGAGAAGACCGTAGATGTAAGAGCAGATCGAATACACCGGCGGTTGTTGAAGGAGAAAAACGTACTTATAATTTTGGACGATCTTTGGGAAATATTTGAATTGGAAAAACTGGGAATTTTAATAAGCAATGAGAAAAGGGTCAACAAGGGTGGAGGAGCTGACTCTATACCTGAAGTTGAGCAAAGAAAAAATTATCACATGGGATGCAAACTATTATTGACCTCGAGAAATCGGGATCTGTTACGTGATATGGGAACGAAGAAAGAGTTTGGGCTTAAAGATTTACCAATTGAGGAGGCACGCGCTTTATTCCAGACAACGGTGGGTGACCTCAAAACTCCAATACTGAAATCCATAGCAGGGAAAGTGGCCGACAAGTGTGCATGTTTGCCTCTGTTGCTTGTCACGGTCGCCGGTGCTTTGAAGAATAAGGAGATCGAAATATGGAAGGATGCTTTGACTCGACTCTCTACCTCAAAAAACGATCAAAAAGTTTCCCATGTTCTACAGTGGAGTTATGATCAATTACCTGACGAGGAAGTCAAGGCATTTTTCTTGCTCTGTGGTCGATTTACGAATCCTAATATTCCTATCCTAGACTTGGTGAAGTACAGCATGGGCCTGGGTCTACTCCAACAAGTAGAGACGGTGGATGCCGCTAGAAATAGAGTCCTCAGGTTGATCGGAGACCTCAAAGCCCGATCCTTGTTGTTAGACAGTGAAATGGTTGGGCGGATCAAAATCCATGACGTTGTGCAAGAACTTGCTGGCTCAATTGCATCCAGAGATCAACTTGCATTCAAGAAAGCTGGTGCTAAGTCGGAGGACTTTCAAAGTATTGATTTTAAACGTTCCACTAGAATTTATCTGAGTGACTGTGACGAGTTCCCTACTACGATGTTGCAATGCCCAGAGATAGTGTTTTTTTCTTTTTCCTCAGAATATCGTTCCTTGAAGATCCTTGATTCGTCTTTTGAAGGGATAACGATGCTCAAGGTGCTGAATTTCACAAGAATGCTTTTCTCGTCTCTTCCTGCATCACTGGGTTCCTTAACAAGCCTCTGTACTTTGTGTTTGGAGGACTGCAAACTGCTGGAGGACATATCCGTCATCACACAGCTGAAGAATGTTGAAATCCTGAGCCTTCGAGGCTCCCGAATTGTTGATTTGCCAAGAGATATGGTGGTATTGGCTCGATTAAAGTTGTTAGATTTGGGAAATTGTGACAAACTCGAATTCATTCCAGAAAATGTCTTGTCACAGTTATCCCGATTAGAAGAACTGCTCATGGGCAACAGCTTTGCTAACTGGGAGATCAAACGGCCCGATAATCAAAGTAATGCAAGTCTGTCAGAATTGCAGCATTTATCTCGCCTAACAAATTTGGAGATTCATGTTCCAGATGCCAAGAAACTACCCATGGGGCTGTTTTCTAGGAGATTGGAACGATACAAGATATTCATTGGAGATAAGCAGAGCTGGCATGCATGACGAATATCAAACATCAAGAACGTTAAAGCTCAAGCGAAGCATCCACTCGAAGGATGGGGTGAAGTCCTTATTGAACAACGTAGAAGATCTTTATTTGGATGAAGTGAAGGGAATTGCCAATGTACTGTATGATCTAAACATTGAAGGATTTCAGCAGTTAAAGCATCTCCATGTCGAAAACTGCGGAGAGATTCGACACATCATGGACTCACAAAGGCGGTTGCATCGTGTGGCCTTTCCTGTCCTAGAGTCGTTGATTATGGACAAAATGGTGAACCTAGACAAGATTTCGCGGGAGAATCTAATGGCTGGGGATTTCTGCAAATTAAGAATTGTAAAAGTCAGAAGTTGCAACAGGTTGAAGAATCTCTTCCCGTTTTCGACGGCTAGAAGAAACCTTCAACAGCTTCATGAAATGAAAATAAAGTACTGCAGTGACATGGAAGTGATATTTGCTGATGATAGTGAAGAAGAAAAAGGGGATGATAAGAATGAAGTGGTGGAGTTGACTCAATTATATTCCTTGAAGCTACTACTGCTGCCGCAGCTCCGAGGCTTTTGCTCGAAAGTGAGAGAGTCTCCCGCATCCACATCCACATCCACGTCTCATTCAAGACAAAATCAATCAGCAAGTGATCCCCCGTTAAATGGAATTGTATCAGCAAGTGATACTTCATTTCCCCTATTTAATGAAAAGGTATGATCTTAAGCTACTCTCATGGCATAAATCACATTCTAGTTCTATGTTTTATTTGGATTTTTGTTTGTGGGTGGGACCAAGATGCGGGCACAAACATGGACTTTCTTGAATTAGAACGGTTAACAATTCAAGATTATTATTTAATGTTTAATTTAATTTAATTTAGTGTAAAAGAAGAATATAAAATTTAATATCATAAAATTTTGTAAAAAATAAGTTTGATATTTTTCAATATTTATTCACCTTTTGATAAGTTGATACAATTCACCGTATTTGATAATTTATATTATTATAGATTTATTCTCTTTTTATTTATTTATTTTTAATATTTATAAAAAAATTAATCACTAAAACAAATTTACGGTTGCAGATTAGTTTTCCAAATTTGAGAGAGATCTGTTTGTCCTCAATCAGTGTGGATAAGATATGGCACGACCAATTAGCAGATCAGCATTCCTTCTGCAAATTAACAAGCTTGACTGTGGAGACTTGTGGGAATCTTAAATATCTTTTTGCATCGTCAATGGTCAAAAGTCTTGCCCAACTCCAAAGACTAGAGATAAGTTATTGCTATTCGATGGAACATGTGGTAACAACGGAAGTTGAGAAAATAGACATGACCGCATTTCCTAATCTAGAATTCCTAACGCTCAGAGGTCTTCCCAAGCTCAGCAGGTTTTGCATTGGTGGCTTAATAGAATTCCCCTCTTTGAAAAGTCTGTGGATAGAGGATTGTCATGACTTAAAGGCATTTGTCTCCAATTGCTGTCAATACAATATCCAACTTACCCCTGTTTGACGAGAAGGTGTGGTGCTTTTCTTTGTTATAAACTTCTATTATTTTACGGCTTCTATGAAAATGTCTATTTTTAAGTTGGAGCAAAAATCCTAAACATATCAAATGATTCTGATTTGAGCCCACAGTTAATTTTGTTTCAAATACCACTTTACTTAAATTCTCAAATATGTGTACTTTAATTCTAGAAGGGTCCATAATAATTCTTTGGATTCTAGATTATGTTTCATGTTTGTGTCCAATTCATTTACAGGTCTCATTCCCGGAATTGGTAGAATTGCGGATCATCAAAGTGGATGGGTTAAAGACGATATGGCACAACGAGCTTGATGAGTCCTCCTTTTGCAAACTTAAATCTTTGATTATAGAAGATGCTGGGGAACTGCTGAATATTTTCCCATCCAAAGAAGAGGTGTTTAACGTTCAACCCCAAGCATGGACAAATTCCAGAACACAAGGATTGGCAGCTAGTGGATTGAGGACATTGGTGATAAAAAATCTGCTGCCAAATTTGAAGCACATCTGGAAGTATCGTCAAGAAAGAGAAGTCATCACCTTCAACGATCTACAAGTGGTGAATGTTTCTGAATGTCAAAATCTGAAAAGCGTTTTTCCTGCCTACATTGCTAGGGGTCTTCTGCAGCTTGAAGAACTTCGGCTAGGCTTTTGTGGTATTGAGGAAATTGTTGAAAGAGATGAGAGGACAGAATCAATTGCTAGGTTTGAATTTCCTAAATTGACCACTCTAAGCCTTGATGGTTTGAGGGAACTCAAGACACTCTACCCAGGGATGCATGCTTCTGAATGGCCAATGTTAAAAACCTTGGACGTTTGGGATTGTCCCAACATGGAAGTATTTACTTCAGAAAGTGGAAGTGTCCGAGAAACCTGCCATGGAAGCCAATTGGATAATCCCCTCCCACAACCATTTTTTTTTTCAGTTCACAAGGTACGGAGGCATCGACTTAAATTTATGGGTGTCCATCGTGAACTTATTTTACATAGAGTTAAACTGTTTTAATTAAAAAATTTATTTTAAAATATTTGTAATTAATATTTATGTTAAGTATAACAATATCAAAATATTTGATAATAAATTTTCAAAAAAAAATTTTATTTTTCAACACAATTTACGTTATTAAAATAAATAATTATTTTACAACAATTAAATTATAAAATTTATTATAATTATAAAATATATATTTTAAAAATTATATAATATTTTTAATTTTTTATATTAAATATAAAATAAGAAAAAAAATTTAAAAATTATTAATAACATTATATTAAAAATTTTAAAAATTTTTATTATTTTTATAAAATATATTTTTACTAAAAAATAAAAAAAAAAAAAAAAAAAAATCAAAACATGCCAAAAAGACATCATTTAAATATAAAATATTATTAATTAGTTTTGACGTACCTCCAAATTGTAACTGAATTTGATTAATTATGTTAAATTTATATCAAAATTTTACTTAAATTACTGTGGTATTTATAGTTACCATTGTTGTGTTGTATAACAAACAGTGGTTCATTTGGTTAAAACAATTCAATATTATTGACCAAAGCGAACAACTACTGCGACGTTCCGTTTATTTATCATTCCATTGAGAGGAAATGCCAAAATCCAATCTTACAAAAGCTTTGTGGTGCTTGATTGTCCAACAGTTCATTCCCAATTTGAAAGAATTGACATTGCCCTCTAAGGACGCACAAATGATACAAGCCGCCCAAATTCCGGCGCACTTTTTTGATAAGGTGAGGATTCTCTGTTTGGCAGAGCTTGACGAGATGTCAGCGCCATTTTTCTTCGCTCTCCTCCGAAAATTCCACCATTTGGAAGAACTCTACATGATTAATAATGAGCTCGAGGAGTATCCATGGAGCTACTCTGAACATATTGGACCGCCTCTACGCTATCAGTACCATGTGAAGGTTACGTGGAGACGGGATTGCCAACTGGAGCATATGTTGGAAGACCTCAAGACTCTAAAAGTACGGCGGCATGACAGTTTGCTCAGTTTGGCGCCCTCAATTGCATCCTTTGGAAATCTGTCCCGTCTGGATGTGCGGGAATGTGGAGGTTTATTGAATGTGGTCACTTCCTCAACAGCCCAATATATGAGGCATCTCACAAATTTGAGCATAAGGGACTGCGATATGGTGGAGGAAATAGTGGCAAGAGGAAGATGACAAAGAAGACCAGATCACCTGGGGCAATTTGAAAAGCTGTCCTCTAATTGAGGAAATCATCACAAAAGGAGAAGCATCAGGGTCAACATTTGATGACATCATGTTTCCACAGTTAAGATATATTTCTCTCGAGTGTTTGCCCAACTTGGCAAGCTTCTACTCTGGAAGTGGAGCAGTTCAATGTCCATCCTTATATTGCATCACTATCATTGAGTGTTCAAGTACATTCTCATCCACATTTTTGAATGAATGTACACCATTCTATGCTAATGGAGCTACACAAGCAAAGGTCAGTCTTCTGCCACGCTTTTTTTTTTTTATTGTTTTTGTCATCATAATTGCTAGTATGAATGACTAGAGCAAAAGACAAAAATTCAGACCCAAAGAAAATAATAAGTACAAAAAGAGTTCATTCTAATAGTCCTGACAAAAAAGTGTAGGCTTTAGAGAGAACAAGCAGAGAGAGAGAGCACGTCAAGCTCTTAGAAGAGGAAAATCGTCTAACAAAAGAGCAACTGGTGAAAATGCTGCAAGAGGGCTTTCAAAAGCAACAGAAGAGCTCAAATTCAATGTCAACACTAAATAATCCCCACTTTGTTTTGCTCTGATTGCATCCTTTAATCTTAGCAGGTTGTGTTCCCTAATTTGGAGAAGCTGGGGCTGAAGTTGTCCTCCATAGGAGTGGAGAATCTGTGGTGTGGCCAATTTGTAGATCAGTCTTCCCTATTCAGCAGACTAACAGATTTGATGGTGGAGGGTTGTGGGAATCTAAATTACTTGTTATCACCATCTGCTGCCAAAAGTCTTTCACAACTCCAAAGCCTTCTGATATGTGATTGCAAGTTAATGGAAGTGGTAGTCAATGCAGAGGGAGAAATGCTAAGGAAGATGTTCCCTAGACTAGAATTCCTGCAGCTCAAAGGTCTTCCAAAGCTCCTCAGATTCTGCATTGGTGACTTCATAGAATTGCCCTGCTTGAAAGAGCTGTGGATAGAGAATTGTCTGGAGTTAAAGACATTTATCTCCAATGATTTCACTGCCAGTACAGCAGCCATCTTAGCCCTCTTTGATGGAAAGGTCATTTGTTTTTTTAATAAACTTCCATTTATTCAATGGGCCTTCCTGAAAGTCACAGTATTCAAATTGGCAGTATGAAAGGAATGTCATTCATGCCAAAAAGTCCTGATTTCCCTTAAAAATAGATATAAAGAAAAAGGGTTTATCTAGGATCTGCTTATGAAAATACAATAAGTTGACTTTGACACCCTTACATCTCTTGTCATATAAAGAATAGAATCCCTTGCCCCTCTAGCCCATCTCTTTGGTATTGAGAAGGTCATTGATGTTAGAATAAACATATGCAGGTTGCATTGCCTATGTTGAAGACACTACAAGTCCTCAACCTGGATAGGCTGAAGATGATATGGCACAATGAACTCCACAAAGAGTCTTTCTGCAAACTGAAATACTTGACCGTAAAGCATTGCAGAGAACTATTGAAAATTTTCCCATCCCTCATGCTGTCTAGACTCCAGGATCTGGAGCAACTGGATGTACAAGATTGTGACTCACTAGAAGAGGTGTTCAATCTTCAAGTTCTGATGGATATAAAGGAGACACACGCAGAAACAGTCACTCGGTTGAGAACTGTGTATTTAGGAAATCTACCAAATCTAAAGCATATATGGAAGGAAAATCCTCAAATAAATATTTCCTTTCAAAGGCTTCAATTGGCACATGTTTGGGACTGTCCACTTCTCAAGAGTATCTTTCCAGCCTCTCTAGCCGAAGGTCTTCTGCAACTTGAAGACCTCAATATTGATTCTTGTGGTGTGGAGGAAATTGTGGCAGCGAAGGATGGAGGAGGAAAAGAAGCTCCAATTATTAGGTTTCTGTTCCCCGAACTAAAGTCCTTGACTCTATGTGAATTGTCAAAACTGGAGAAATTTTATCCGGGAATACATACTACAGAATGGCCAGCATTGAAAACATTGAATGTGAAAAGGTGTGACAAAATGAAGTTATTTTCTTTTGAATCTCAGAGTTTGCCGGGACCATGTGAGGAAGAGCATCTTGATATCCAAGTTCCGCAGCCACTTTTGTCATTTCAAGAGGTATGGTTCTCTACTCTGTTCCGTTTTTGTCCCTGTCCTGTACTGAATGATAGTCAACTACTTATATTCAAAGATGTCTCTGCTGGTATAGCAATTGACGGTGTCTTTCATCTCAGGCATATTATCAAATCATTTAAAAAGGCAGTGGTGGTTAATTAGGTACATTAGATTCATAATGTAACAAAAACCAATATGTTTGATAATGAGATAATGATGATGATTCACTTGTAAACAAATCTTACACACCTCTCACTTCCAACAAAGTGTAAACAATCTCATTGAGTAATATCTGGGGAATATTTAAACAGATAATTAACCTAGACTTTCCAGGTGACAAAATTGCTGTGTTGCTCTGTTATATATGGGAATATGTCGTTGCCCTATGACCAACTTTGTAAGATCTAGTACTTTTAGCGTTTGTTTTTTTTCTTCATATCAAATTATGTCAAATTTTTTCTTAAGGATTTCTCTCCGTACAATTATTTTAATCCAACTGAATAATTTTCTGTCGAATTTTAGTAAGCAGCCAAACCATAGCTGCCTTTGGTTCTTGACTTGCAATCTGCTGTGGTGCTTATTTTTTCTTTAATTCCAATATCTGTTGATTTAACGAAGCACTTCTGTTGCATTGTAAATTTTGTCTTCTTTCTCATTTGTTTTGTTGGAAGTGTGTCAGAAATGTTATTTCTATGTATTCCTGAAGTTGATAGGGGAACATCAACGGTGAGTTGCTTTTGATTATTTGGTACCCAGGTTGCCCCTGGCTTGGAGGAACTATCTCTGAACAACGAGGACGTCGCAATGATACGGAAAGGCCAATTTCCAGCAAACCTCTTTGTCAAACTCAAATCTCTTCAGCTGAATTGCTTTCATGACAATTCCACAGTTTTTCCATTGGAATTCCTTCACAGATTCCGTAATGTCGAGAAACTTGTTGTTGCAAGTTGTCAATTCAAAGAGTTATTTGCATCTGAAGAACTTTTTGAGGAGGAGGAACATAAAAGGGCACTGGCTCAAATACGGCATTTAAAATTGGATTTTCTACCCAATCTAGAACATATATGGAATCAAGAGTCTCAGCAGGATCATGTTATTCCAAGCCTTAAAACTCTAGAAGTATTGAATTGTGGCAATTTGAGAAATCTAGCACCATCCTCTGCTTCTTTCCAAAACCTAACAACTTTGGAAATGAAAAAATGCCACGGATTAATAAACATAGTGGCTTCCTCAACTGCCAAAACTCTGGCACAGCTGACAACGATGAGGATAATAGAATGCAACGCGTTGATAGAAATAGTAGCCAGCGATGGATGGAAAACTGAAGAGGAGACCATGTTCAGAAGATTATTCACTTTGGAACTCAATTGTTTACCAAGTCTCACTAACTTCTGCTCAGCAAATCACAATTTCAAATTTCCAGTTTTGAAAAAAGTTATCGTGAGCCAATGCCCAAAGATGGAGTTTTTCTCAAAAGGTGCCTTGAGTGCACCGGAGCTTCAGAGAGTTAAACGAACAAAAGAAGATTACCGTTGGCACAGAAATCTTAATGCCACCATACAACAGTTGTTCACTGAAAGGTACGTAAATAGAAATCCTCCAGTAAGCAAGAAATATTAGGCCAAAGTAAGAGTTTTTATTATTTGTAATCCATAATATCAATATTGTATACTATATGTAAAAGTCAACGTATGTGAAAGATTTTAATTGGGGTTAAGTGAGACATGACTTTTATTAACACTGAAATGCTCTTGGTAATAAAAATTTTATTTTTTAAACATATTTTTGGTTTTGTAATTTAAAATAATCATATTTCTTCAACAGGCATGTTACTAGGTAAGAAACATAAAATCACTACAAGTTTTCTGAAATTTTATAGAATTTGCATATTTCATTTATATTTACAAAAAAGTATTTAGTAAAGTAATTGATAGAAATGATGCAAAAAAAAAAATGTTTTTTGTTCCTTATTCTCAAGTAAAGAAAATCAATCTAAATTTTAGTCCTCGTTTTAATATTTTATTTTAGTAAAACTATTAAAATATAATGATACAATGTGGTCACTTTATTAAAAGTAATATTTAAGATATGTAAATTTTATCATATGCTTATATTAAATTTTTGTGAACTCTTCTTCTGTTTAGATTTTTCTTTTACGTCTGATTTGTATGGTATCATTTTGTAATTTATGTTACAATGTTTATCTTTTTGACTTCCTTGACAGCTAAAATTTTATGCAACTCACAAGAATGAGCAAAATTGAGTGAGGAGCAGCAGGGATTGTTTACAATCTCAGAAGTCTTTTGTTTTGCACATCACAACTTCACTTCCTTATCTTGGAAGAGGTAATTTTGTGAGAATACTCAACATGAAAATTTTCTCTTTTAAGTTAACCAAGTATAAACAAGATGAATTGTTCTTGGATGGTCAAAAGGGTTTTTTTTCCCTTCAAATGTGTAAACTATACCTTCTTCTTTTCTTTTCTTTTCTTTTTTTTTAATGTTTTTTAATTATTCTTGGACTCAAAATTTATCATTGATAACTGTGTCAGCAAGTCAACAATCGATGTTCAAAGTATAACCCAAACAAGAACTGTGTACTAAGGACCCCCATGTCCCCCACACTACTAATTATTAAGGGACTAACTATTGATGTATTGCATTGCTTAAAAAAATTGTTTAAGAGGATGGTTAACATTTACATGGTGTCAATTGAAGGAATATATTTATTTGTGCATAGACCTGCCATTTGCAATAACTCATTTTGTGACTTTTTTATGTAAAGGAATTATTTACCTAGTAGGATTAAATATAATTGTTGAAGCCACAACCATTCTATTTCATTTCACTTTCGCACTTACTAGCAATATTGTTGGATATATTTGTTTGTGGATATCTATATCATTGTACCTGGCAATGTGGTTTTGCCTTTAGTGTTAATGTATTCTGAAAGCATTTGATTTGGATGTTTCGACATCATTGTTTTTAGTATGCCTTTAGTAGCATTTATTCTCATTAGGGAGTAGGTTATTTTTTCACGTTCTTTCTCTATTGTCATCTTATCATTACGGTAGGTTTGGCTTCATTGTTTATCGATTTTGAGTTGACCTGACATTTATTTCTGTATTGCTCAATTATGCTTTGACAATTCTTTTGCTTTTGCTATATTCCGCCCCTTGATGCTGTTTTTGCTTTTGTTTCCATATTTCAAAACACATTTGTGTGACAGAGAAATGCAACATATAATGGTCTTTTGATTCAAGGGGTTTCTTGCTTACTAGTAACTTAACTGCAACCACCAAAATTGAGACAATAGATTAAACTGCATCCACCAGTAAAAACCTAGTTCAGTTTTTATTCCCATTTTCTTCCTGAGCTGAACTTGGTTCCACGACGGTTTTTACAGGATGTTGCAAATGAAAAAGGGTGTTGGGGCATTCATCATGCACAAAGGCATTATGGCGGATCTTCGATGTAACTCTAGATAAATGCAAAAGCACGTCTTTGTTGAACTAAAGCAATGGGCCAAGTTATTTTAGTTCCCCACTTTGTATTCCAATTTTCGTTCTTTTTGGTGCAAACTTTTTAGTTCGTTCATTCCAGGGTTTCCTATGCATATTGGCTTGTAATATGCTAAATCTACCAATTAATCAACTAGCATCATTTTGAACCATGCATCTCTGGTATCTATCAAATTTGAAGCATGTGTGGAAGAACAATTCCCAATGAGCCTTTTCCTTGGAAAATCTCCGTCTCGGAGCCTAAATTGGCTCCATTGTGGAATGTATACTGCAAAACACTCTCCCAATGTCTAGCCCATTTATTTCCTTCTATCAAAGATGAGAAATTATCCCGGGCCTCTGGTGATTAACAAAACCGACTTACCAACCAATCAACCATCCAACCATGGTTAGACTTCAGCAACTAAAAGAAACTGCAAGAGAAGCAACCAAAACAAATTAGATTCAATACTGAGAATCAAATGTCAAGACTGCAAATTTAGATTCTTCCAAGCAGCAACGACTTGGTTTTTCTTTCACTCAACTAAGTCCTTAAAGAATCAAGAACATGAAAGAAGGCCAGATTCTTATAAAGATTGGACACCCGGAAATTAAAACCACAGAAAAGATCAAGTTCTAAAATTCGTTTGATGTTTTCAATTCCACACTTCACCAGGAAACTAAATAGAAAAGAAGCACATGAAAAAGAGGCAAGAACACATCAAATTCAAGACAGTATGGATAGAATATAGGCATGAAATTTAAACATCAAGATCAAAAATTTATATTCTTCTAAGCATCAAGAACCGTAAAACAGGCCCAAAACATATTTTTCTTTCACAAACCATAAGGAGATCAGATTGTTCTAAAGATTGACTACCCAGAAACCAAAATATCAATAATAAAAATCTTGCAGACACAACATACTTGGGCATGGTCATAAATTCGTGGCAATCTCAATTAACACGTAGTCGTTTGTAAAATAGAAGGGTTCGTTCCTTTTCATTCTATATTGGTTCAGAACATACATATTGTCTGACTTTGCCACTAAAATAACAAACAAATAAAACAAACACAAACATAAGTTATATGTGTGTTTGTGTATATACTGTTATGTAGTATTATTTATTTATTTATTTATTAGACTATAAATTAAACAATAAAAATAATATTTTTTATTTTTATAAATTTAATGCTATTTCTTAGAATTAGAAATTGAAATTTTTAAAAGACCAAATACTTAATCGCTTGAGTATCTCCTTCAATGTTAAACTTCTGTAAGTATTTGTGAACCAATTACAAATTAAGAAATTAAAAATGGAAACACAAAAATTAAAAAAAAGACGAGGTTTTAGCATTGCCGGATCCTAACATTACGTGACAAATATTCAGCGAGAATCGCTCAAACATCAACGTGCACGCAATTATACCAAGAAAACTTTAAACAAATTAATTTCTTGCCTTTCACTTTTAGGCCCCTGGAAACTACTGAGAACAGTGACTATTCTTCCTCCTACTTTTCTTTCATCTCAAGAGACAAAATGAAAAATAACCATCGTCTCATTTTGCTTCCTCCCACGTTCTTTTTTAAAACACTGTGGGTCAATACATGTTTTCTATACATGTCAGCGGAGGTATTAATGTGATATGCGGTGCTTGGAGGCTGGGATACGTCATGAAGATTCCCTGTTGCTGGATAGAACGCAGTATAGGACTGTAATCTGACTGGTGGGTTGAAATGACCAGGTAAAGTTGGTGGCCCTGGCATTCCAATTTAATTTCCCGTAAACGACATTGCCATTTTAAGGACAAGGAACACTTCATTGCAGAGGCCATTTTCCCTGAATCTTTCTGTTCATTGCATTTTTAAATGTTCGTGTAAAAGAAGCTTATCACCAGTTTAGGTCTGAACACATGAAGGCCAACCGAGCCGTCAGATTTTGGTCCATTTAGAACTCCAAAGCACAGAAGGGCAGTAGTCAACGTTACAGGGAATTGGGATTTAAGCTTTTAAACTTGCACCGCCAAGAGACCCGGGGAAAGAATAATGTCAACGGAACAAGCCTTCTCATGTCAAAATCCTAGTTATCTATGTAACACAAATACCTCCACAACACTGCAATGCTACAATTTTGGCAAGTTTTTGGTATCAAGGACTAAGTTTACATTTCCATGCAAATCAATGCAGCAAGACGAAGCAACGTCTGGTTTTGCGATGAGCATGTTCCCAGGCCAATTTTGATCCCGCAGTTGGAGGATATTCATCAGGCCTTTATACGGACCACAAATGAACCTGTTTATAGTTTTACAAGCATTAGATGATTCAAAAGCAGTTTTGTCCATCAAAGATTACCATTGGTCAAAATATTATTTAATAAAATCGGAAATGCACACACAAGTCCCACCAGAAGAAGAAATAGGAAAGCATAAAAAACTGGAAAGGATCTACACCTTAATGATGCTACTACTGTAGTATTTCACCTTTTATTGTTAATCCCATAGAATGCACCCTTAATAGGGCTAACCAACAAATTATACAGTAAGGTAGCTGTAACACTTGAGGAAAAATTACATGTATGGGTTTATTAACCAGAGATCCACAGAAGACATCCCTGAAAGACAAATGGCTGTGCTTCAAGTTAATGATGAGCATACATACGTCAATTAACAAACATCACAACTTTGTTGACTCTAAATGAAATCCAGTAATTCAGAAGAAATTGTCGTCAGAATCAGAAGAAGCTCACAATAATGTCTTCAGTTTTTGTGAAGTTTTGGTTCCTCGTTTGCATATTTATGAGAAAAGAACTACAGTAGATGCCACCCAGATGGAGAGGGACCTTCAATGTCATTATTTCCTCTCATGAGATCATAAATTCAACACCGCTAGAGTTGATTAGCTAGGAATATAATTGAGAATATTTGACTTCATTGGTAACAGCTAAAACCCTCATAAACTTAAAAAGTAAGACAACATCGCATATTGATAATCAAAATAAAACGCACTAAGAAAAGGAGAAAACTACTCACATGCTGGAAGATTGGATATGTCTGCAGAAACTGCACAAGGGATCCCCAAGTTTGAAAGAGCTCCCCGTATGATTCCACAAGGAAAATAGAGATGCATGCTCATTGCTTGGGCAGCCTTGTTTTCTGCCAAGGCAGAAGGATCTTGAGGTAATCCACTATTTTCCATTGATGTATCTCCCGACATCCGTGCCAGCCACCTAAACCGATTATCTTGCAATACAAAAGTACCCTACAACACGGAAAAAGAAATCAACATGTGATCCACCCCCATGAGGACCCTTATCCAGATCCAAACTCATCATCCCAATGCAGATATTGACAAAACAAATCAAACTGTATGATTTTAGCTTCAAAATGGTGTTCTCAATGCACAAGGCTACCAGGCACTTTGGGATCTGGATGAAAGTCAGCCTCATCTTTGATTTTTTTTTCCTTTTTTTTCTTTTTTTTTTTTACTATTTCCGCAACTCAAACCCGGAACCACCCCTCTAAATTTGTAACATGTGAGGTTTTGATCAGAGCCGTCACGAACAGCTCTTGAACTGGAAACTTACTCTATGATTTGTCTTCAAATTGTCTATCTGCTTCTTGAAAACCTCGGACCAGAAATCCTTGCAAATGAACTTTATTGCCTCTAGATGATCACTAAACCGCGGCCGCTCCATTGTATACCTAACAAAATAGAGACAACACCTTAGATCAATTTCACATTCTATCTCCCCTCTCTGCACTAAAACCTACAAAGGTAGGTCAAAGTTGTCTTGCCCTTTCCTACACTTTCTCAGCAACCAAACAGCTAAATAATCACCAAAGAATTTAAAAAAAAAAATCACAATATAAACCCTAACCTAAAATCAACATTCAGATTCGAGGAAATATACAGTTGTATTCAGACAAAAAGGAGAATTTGTAAATTGAAGCGAAAATGGAAGTGAAATAGATAAGGTACCGTTCGGAGAGCTGGTGGCCGACCTGATAGCCGATGGCTTCGATCCGGCGAGCGGCGAGCTCCGGTTTGTTGGCGTAGAACCGATTGCAGTAGGAAGATACCATTTCCGTCAGCAGGCTATCAACGCAGCTCTCTGAGACTTCTCTTCCCATTCTCTTTCTCCGACTCTCTCCCTTTTTTTTTTTTTTTTTTTTCTATTTGCTCGGCCAATATGATTTTTTTTATTTTTTTTCAATTGACGAACCCGAAATTTCCATACCTTTCGGGACCCAGAAAGATAGGATTCGGACCTTTTATCGCTTCTTTTGTCTCACTGTTTAAAGATAAGTTGATCTGGGTAATGGGTTGATGGTGTGATTTTTGTTTGGTGGAATTGTGTAACGTATTGTGGAATTGTGGGCCTTGAGATTCGGAGCCAATGGGCTCCAGGGAAATAAAGACTGGATCAATCCACACAAAAATGGGCTTGATAGTCCAGTTCCTTGGGCCTCTTTTGCAATCCAATCCAATCCAAATTGAAATCGACCGAACCGTTTGATTTTGAGCGGAAAACAAAATAATCTCACACTTTACCTTTAATATGTTTACATAAATAAATGCTTCTTCTCGATATCATTAAAGAAAAAAAAAAAAAAGCTCAAAGGTTATATTTCTCGGTATTAAAATAAAATCACGTGGGGAGGGCATATATATAATTTTTTTTATTTTAAATAAATCTTACATATTATATAATATAAAATTATAAATAATTAATATTTAAAAAAATTAAAATAAAAGTCTCTTTCTTCAATTCTTAATTTCGATAGATAATGCGTAACAATGTGATTTGAGTAAAAACAGCAAAATGGACACTCACATTAGTTGTTATAATAATAATGATTATATGTCGTATTAATAAATAATTTAAATTATAAATTTTTTTTACTTAAAATATAACTTTTTTTATTAAGTTTTATTGAGTTTTACATTAAACAAAAAAGTGCTATCAATATTTTTTATTTTATCGTTGCAATTGCGGTGCACAGTAAACGTTGAAATCAGAGAACGTGTCTATACACAAACACACATTTTTACCAACGACTACGTGTTAATTGAGATCGCCACGAATTTATGACCATGCCCAAGAATGTTTCTCTCTGCAACATTTTTATTATTGATATCAGAAATACATAAATGCCAAACAGAAAATTCTACATCTTTCATTAGTATCATTTTTTCCTTCGTGATTCTTATTTTCTGTCTCTAAGTTTCCTTGATTGCTCCGAGAAAATATGGTGGTAGCGTTGCTCTCCATGCTGGATCAGAGGTTGGGTATAGCTTGGTCGGGCATTCCCTTGCATCCACAATCACAAAGGCCGTTCTTGCACTTGTAATCTCCGCAGCCACGACAGATGACAAGGCAATCACCGTTACTTTTGCATTGACCTATCATTTTCACTTCTTGCCCCTCCGATGCTTTAGATTCCTGGGGGAAACCTGCCATCAGATGTAATTATTTAATCATTATAATTAACTTTAATAAGAAATCATTAATGAAACATCACTCTGATGAAGGATCCATAATAATTCTCCCAAGGGGCCAACAGAAAATTCCCCCTCCCGCCCCCTTGGATCCATCCCTCAAACATGCACTATATATATAGAGAGAGAGAAGAAGAAGAAGAAGAAGAAACTTTTACTTGAAGCCATAACTAGCATGGCTACTAAGAAAGCCAACTTGATTGAAGTTTTCTCCATTTCTTTTATATACTTTGATTTGGTGTTTGAGTTATGTCAACTTGCTATATAGGAGTTGGGATATTGACTCTTTCTAACATATTTATGGGAAAGCACAACATCGGATAATGTCGACATTTTAAAACACCAATTAATGTTGACATCGTAAAACAGATTTGTTAAAATATTTTTAAATAATATTTTTATTAAGTGATTTGATTAATATAAAATTATTTTATATATTATTATATTATTAATAATTATAATTTTAAACTATAATTTATATATTGATTGATATATTTATTTTTATAATTATATATATATATATATATAATCTAATTTTTTTTTTTAATACAAAAATTTTAATTAAAAATATTTAATTATAGTAAAAATTAGAAGAGATAAATTAATTATTAGAATATAATAAATTCTTTAAATACATTAATATTTTTTTCAATTTTCTCATGATATGCTAATTACGAAATTAGAAAAATAAATAAATAAATTATATTTTTAGACACCTATTAATTTTTTTAGAATTTTTAATTATTTTCATATGACAAAATTATAATAATATTTTTTAAAAAAATCATTTTAATTTTTTTTTTAATTATGAAAATTTTTATAGTATATATTTTAAATTTATATAAATATAATAGTTTATATGAATTAAATAAAATATATTTCATATTAAATCATTATTGAGTTGAATAAATGAGAAGTATTTTAAAATTTTAATTATATTAATATATTAAAAAAAAATATCAATAAAAACTATTAAGTTAATATATAATATTATAAAGAGTTATTAAATTAATATCAAAAAATTATAAATAATAAAAATTTACTATCAAATTAAAATTTAAATTAAATATTTAGATATTCATAAAATTAAATAAATGTTGAAACATAAGCATTTCATGACTTTTTCTCAATTTTTACAATATATATTTATTAGATTTAGACCTATATATTAAGCAATATCTTACTAAAAAAGTCAAACTAATAAAATCTAAGATCTTACAATTAAGTAAATATGATTTAAGTTAAGTTTTCTTATTAATTTAGAAATATACATATAAATAGTTAAATTAATTTAATTTTAGAAAAAAAAAATTTCCTTTTAATCTTTTGTAAAAAACATTAAAAGGAAATTTTACAAAAAAAAATTTAATGTTAAAGTAATTTTTTTTCCATTTTTAAGAAGATTTAAGAGTAAAATTTTTTTATATTAAGAAAAATAAATAATATATTTGAGACATTTTTCATCTTTCATTTTATGCATTTTTTTTTCATAAAAAAAGAGAATTTAAAAGTAGATTTTTCTTCTTTTTTTGCCTCTCATTCTTCTATGTGAGAAAATCTTATAATTATATCAATTTAATTATAATAAAAATATGATTCTATGAACACTCTTTATTTTATTATAATTAAATATATATTAATTAATTCATATAATATTATTTTGATTATAAATAAAATTTCATAATTATAGTATATTTTAGTATTTTTAATTTGTAAATTTATGAGAAATTGTTATGTAATCAAATCTCAAATTTTTTCTTAGTTTTAAAAATATATATTTAAACTTATATTAAACTTATACAAAATATAATTTTAATCATATTTATTAACAAATTTATTTTTATTTTTATTTCTTTTTTTAAAAAATATTGAAATATTGAGTATTAATTTTTCACTAAAAAATTTAGTGGTAATAATTGTTTTCTCTAAATATTTGATTTAAGTTATTTTTTTCTATAATTAATTAGATTTAAAACAACAAATAGTTATATTAAATTATTTTAAAGA
The DNA here is from genome assembly GCA_037832345.1 of Rhizophora mangle. Taxonomy (NCBI): domain Eukaryota; kingdom Viridiplantae; phylum Streptophyta; class Magnoliopsida; order Malpighiales; family Rhizophoraceae; genus Rhizophora; species Rhizophora mangle. The sequence continues at coordinate 74,723 of JBAPLJ010002339.1, read as the reverse complement.
ATTTTTGTATTTAAAAAACAAAAGGAAATGATTTATAAGTCAACTTTTTCTTTTATTCCCATTTAAGGAAACTTGAGGGTAGTTCTATTTTTCTTTTTTTTTCAAGGAAAAAAAATGTGAATTTGCGAGTTTTTTAATCTATTAAGGATTTGAAAATAGTTTTTTCCTTGAAAAATTTTGTAATTTCAAATATTTAATTATAACCAAATTTAGATTTTATAAATGAATAAAAATTCTTATTTAATTGTAATTAAATTTATATCAAATGATTCATAAAATACTATTTTTGATTATAATCAAAATTTTTTAATTATATGTACATTATTATCTGTAATTTAAAAAATTTTATAAGAAGTTATCATACATATGAAGTTGAAATTATATCTTAATTTTAATAATATATATTTATATTAAATTTATACTTGCAAATTATACAAATTCTGAATATCTTATTAAAAATATTAAAATAATAAAATTTAAAAAATAAAGTTTAATTAAATATGATTCAAGTTAAATTTACTTGTCAATTTAAATTTAAAAATTAATTAATTAAATTAAATTAAATTAAGGGGAATTTTATCTTTTAAATATATTTTAAGAAATTTAAAAATAATTTTTTTTTTCACTTTTAAGATAATAAAGAAAAGTGTTAAGTTTTTTTTTTTATTTTAAAGAAATTTGAGAATATATATTTTTTTCTTTTTTAAGGAAAAAAGAACTTGAATTTAAAAGATTTTCTTTTTAATTTTAAAAAAAAATTAAAAATAAGTTTTTTTTTAATCTTTTAAATTATAATTAAATTTATATTAATTAATTTATATATTATTATTTTAATTATAATAAAATTTCAATTATTATGATAACACAGAAACACCCAAATATACATATAAATATTATAAATTATATTATTCAATATATTGAATATTGATTTTTTTTAATTTTGAAATTATTATTTTTATTCATATTTTTTCCCTAATAAAATATTATAAATTAAAATTTAAAATATTAAATTTATAAAAAAAAATTATATATATATAATTAACTTTTAAATTTTTTTTAATGTAAAATTTATATGTTACTTTTCTTTCCCTCATTTTTATAGTAAGCCAAGTTGAACTAATCTTATTGTACTTGATTTCTTAATATATATTTTTCAATGCTCTAAGAGTCAAGTTAGAGTATAAGTGTTATTACTCTTATTGTGAAATCAATCTTATCACTTCACTTGAATCTTTCTTATAAGAAACACAATTATAAGATACATGTATAATTCATATTTATTATTTATAATTAATTTACATTAAAAATCTATATCATTAATATTTATTTTTCATCTAAATTTTGATTCTAATAAGAATTTATTAATAAAAAAAAGTATAAAAACTCAAATTTACTAGAAATTTAAATATAGTATGAATAACATAATAAATTATGAAATATTAAAAACAACTATTTTTTATTTTAAACCGTAAGAGATTAATAAAGAAGACTGGAATTCGAACTCAATCTTCTTTCTGAGTTGTAGTATAAATCAATTTCTAATCGCCATGTCACTTGCTATCAGGAAAGCAAGCCTACTGTCAAGTAAGTAGAAGTTTGAGCCCATCCTCGATGTCTCGTCTTCTACTTTTAAAATGTTTGGTTGAATTGAAAGGAAAAAGTATATTTTTTATGAATAAAATATGAAATTCAAACTTGATCTCGCACGTTTGGTGCCTCATCCCCTTACGTCCTATCTTCATGGCTACTCCTTTTTTATTTTCTCTTTCCCTTACATTTGACTAAACTTGCACCAATAAGTTACAAAATATTTGCTCTTTAAGTGAGGAAACTGAGTTCTTTTGGCCACATTCTTAAACGTCTAAATCTAGTCGGTTGTTTAACATCAAAAAACCAGCACAAACAGAACGTGTTCCATCAGGGAGAAAAGCAAGCACCCCAATTTGAGACAAGTTCAACTGAAGAGATAAACAAAGTACATGATTTTTATTTATATCACAAAACCAACACAGCCATGAAGTGCAATGGCATGTGATCTTTCAATCGATAGAGTTTTATTTGTGAGATCCCTACGGATTCTACATGCTCCCCAGCCAGTCCCCTCAATATTAATATATAGCGGGCAAGCAGATGATGCCTGCAAAAATATGAATACAGGTACTGCGGTGTAAAACATTCTGTTGGAGTGAAAACCATATGTGCATGGTGGCTTTAAGATGGCAAATCAACTTCAGTTAAAACCATCTTTGCAAACCTAATAGACTTACCGCTTGCAACCATTCGGCCGGCATTTCCAATGCTTTTGCCATGTTCACGGCCTCCTGCATGTTGCAAAAGAAATCAAGTGATTAGCTCTACCTGAAAGGCAGTGAAACCTTAATGCCATAAATGGCCTATTTCTGTAAACGACATTAGGTGAGAACACCATCTTCACCTCACTGGTTGTTACCCTTACCCATATGCACCTCTTAATGGTTATTTCCAGTGGTAGACAACTTGGAATAGCATGAACAACATTAGAATCATTCCCAACAGTTACACTTCCTAGTTCGCCAACACGACGATTCTCATCTTCAGGCGCACCATGCTCTTTGCCACACGGATTGACGTGTGGGCCTGCAAGCAATACCCAAAATATTCAACATAGAAATTCCTGAAAGACATACAGATATTTATCATTCCTTGTGTGTCTCAAATTAAGAGTATTGAGAAGCATATATTTATTGTACCAGTTGACATGCAACCAACCATTTGTTGTGTCTCTGAGGGAATGAAAACGAAAGCCACGAAGCCCTGGCTTGAGGCCTGAAACATTTCTAGTAGTCGTAGTTGGTCCTCAGGGCAAACAAATCAACACTCCTCATGATTATTCGTTCCAAAAAAGTAGCTGTACATGCTCACTGTAGTCAACCATAGAAAATAGAAGAACAAACATCTTCATTGCAACATATCAAACAACAAGAACAATTCTTTCAAAATTTAAAATGAAAAAAAAAAAAAAACATATTAAAAAAAAAAGATAATAGATCAATCAAATTCAAATAAAAATAAAAGGGTAGCAGGATCTCCTTATTTTCTATGGAACTAAAGAGCAGGAAAAATAAAGGTAAAAAGAGATGGACAGAGATAGAATTAGACATTACCTCAAAGCACCCCTTGGACAGTTGTGAGAGAGAATTAGAGTTATGGTTAGCTGTGAAGACTGAAGAGTGAGGTAGGTTTTTGATACTCTATAAATGGCATTTTCTCAATTTTTAACCATTTACACGGCAAGAGGAAACAAAAATCAAATAGGGAATTTGGCGGTGAACTTCTTGTACTTTCCTCACATAACTACTTTACAACATGGTAATTTTTAATTTTAACCATACCCAGGTTTAATGGGCTGGACCCTCAATGAAGCTGACCAACAAATTATACAGTAGCTTAGCTGTGATGCTCGAGGAAAAAATACATGTCTGGGTGAACATAAAAGAGAGGGTTCAGTACCCAGAGAGATCCACAGACCCAAAGGTCATATTTTTTTAATGAATGCAATTTTTTAAATTTATTGACAAAAATTAAATCATGTGGGAAAGCCAAATATATATATATATATATATATATATATATTTGCATTATTAGGTGCTCTCTTTATTAATTAAGAAGATAGAAATTTCAATTAATTCTCAATTTTGATGGGTATACATGGCAACTTAATTTTGAATAAAAACGGCAAAATGCACACATGCACTCGTCGATATAACAATAATGAATATATACTGTATTCATAGATAATCTGAATTTGAAAAACATTTTCTTTTGTGGGTTTTAAAAGTTATTTTTGATTTAGTTTTACCTAGAAAAACCTACCATGACTTTTAATTTTGTTATTGCAATTGCGGGTATACACTAAGCATTGAAATCAGAGAAAATATTTATACACGCACATATCTATATATATTATGTTTGTGTTTGTTTATTTGTTATTATTTATATAGAACTCCTCGTGGTTTAATATGGGAATTGAGCTCGATGACACTTGACGTGTGTTACTAACGGGACTGCCAACACGAGAATGTTACTTCTGAAACATTTTATTATTGGTATCAGAAATACGTAAGTGCCAAACAGAAATTCTACATCTTTAATTAGTATCATTTTTTTCTTCATGATTCTTATTTTCTGTCTCTTGTTTTCCTTTATTACTCCGAGAAAATATGGTTGTGGCACTGCTCTCAGCGTTGGATCAGGGGTTGTGTATAACTTGGTTGGTCATTCCCACACATCCGCAAACACAAAGGCCGGCGGTGCACTTGTTCAATGTGCAGCCATTGCAGGTGCTAATGCAATCAGAAGGAACTTGGCATTGTTCACTGGCTTCTGATCCTCCAACTCCTTCCTTGCCTTAGATTCATGGGGAAGGCCTGCCATCAAATGCAGTTATTTAATCATTATAATTAACTTTAATAAGAAATCATTAATGAAGGGGTCAGAGGAAAAATCCCCATCCTGCTCCCTTGGATGCATCCCTCAAACATGTACTTTATATATAGAGAGAGAGAGGGAGAGAGAGAGAGAGAGGGAGAAACTTTTACTTGTAGCTATAATTAGCATGGCCACTAAGAAAGCCAACTTGATTGAAGCTTTCTCCATTTCCCTTCCCTTTGTTTTTTGTTGGTGGTGCTTAAACGTTGTATTTTAATTTGATGTTTTGAAGTCTGTCTTTCTACCATAGTTATCGAAGAGCACAATATTAAATAATGTTGATATTTTATAATATAAATTAATTTTGATATAAAAAAAAGTAATTTTAGTTATTAAATTTATTATTTATTTTTATTTTTATCACTTAATATAATTTATTTTAATTAAATTATTTAATTTTAATTTTATTTTAATTTAATCATTATATCATTCAATTAATTAAAAATTTATTAAATTTATTTTTTAAAAAATAAATTTTTATATAATTAATTTAATCAATCAATATTTTGATAGAAATTAGGTTAAATTTTTTTTGACTTAAGATAAGATAAAATAAAATTTAAAAATATTAACAAATATTTCAAAAATAATTATTTTTTCTATTTATCAGTCTATTTACCCTAAAAATAACTTAAAACAGAATCTAATAATTATAATTTATCATATAAAAGAGATTCAATCTAAAAAAGTCAGTCAGTAGTTTTAGGGCTCCCTCTTTTCTTGAAGTTGTGAGTTGTTTTGCGGAATCAAATCTACAGTTGTATCATATCCTTTTTACCATTGAATTTGAGGAATTATGTCAACCTTTTTAGTAAAATACAACTTTTGAATTGATTAATCCAAGCTTATCAATTGCTTGATCTATCTTTTATGATTGTATGAACATATGAGAATTGGTTGAAGGGTTTTATGACATTGTGTGAGTGAATTCAATGGAATGTCTAGCTGTTCTACCTTTGGTTTGCATCTTTTGAGTAAACTAGTTAGCAAGATAAAATCCTATCAAGCGTGAGGTGTTCAATTGGCAACAGATTGGTGAGCTGAAAATTATGATCGCAATAATAGAACTCTCTGGTTAAATTGTTGAAAGAATGAGATTTACAGATCTGGAGTGTAGATGTATAGCTGCTGACAGGGCTCTAGCTGGTTTTTGGACATGCAATTCCAACTGTGAGTCTTTCAGCAAATTTTGTTGCTTGTGATTTCCATTGTGTTGGATTTTGTACATTAAGGTGGTTCTGTTGCCAATGGAAAATATTTTCTGGTTATGGATGCAAAGCAAAACTCTACCAACTTCCTTTTTGACAAATGCAGGCAAAGTGATGAACAAAATACATTTGAGATATTTATTTATTTGATCTATGTTGGGTGATTTGTTTGAAAGGGGGAAGTCTATCCTCTGTTAGATTTCTGAAAATTGATTGGAACGTTAATAGCACCACTAATTTAATTCTATGTTGCTGCATTTGGAAAAATAAGAAGCAAAATGGCAACAACCGGATGGTAAGGGGCCACGAAAATCCAAATCCATGGCTAGAAATGTAGTTACCTCAAGTTTTCGGATCCATTCAGAGAATCCTATAATTAATTAATGATAAGTTGAAAAAGATGAATTAGCAATAGATAATATAAAATTAAAAAGATGCTACCTTGTGGAAATTTTCCAAATTCAGCTTGAATCACGCTGTGGAATTCCTAAACTCCTCGACAAAATTCCTGTAGAATATAAAATGGAAAACTCTCTATAGAAAGGCCGCACAGTGGCCCATCTTCCACGGCACCACCATTGACCCTCCCTATTGTTTCCTCGCCTCTGAAGCCTAAGAGTTTGAGTATCTATTTATGAGTTTTTTTTTTTTTAATCTTTTCTTTTGTTTCTTTTTCTTTATTGGCTATTGATTTGATGCTCTTGAAGTGGTTTAGGAGGCGTGTTGAGGCTCTGTTTGGACACTGGCGCCAATGCCATTCTCCATTGAGCATTTCTGCTGTAATTGGCCTAATCCTGTATTACGGGTATTTCTGTGTTGGTGGGTTTTGCTTACTTGTAAGGTTAAATTAGGTGCTCGTGCCTTTGTATGTTTGTAAAGTAGTGCTTGTCTGTGGTGAGTCATACATGTTTTGGCATTAGAATTAAAAGATTAGATTATCAATTATCTTGGCATATTGAAGAAATTTGAACTCGCGTTCAGTTTTGGCTCTTATGAGTATTTAATTATTGGGTGATGCAGGGTGGAGATGTTTCTTGGAGATTATGTATGGTAAGAGAGTTGCTTGTACTTAATATTCCTTGAATTAATCTTGCATCAAAGCACTAAATTTATGGTTTGAGTAAGGTGTTAAGGGGAATTATAAAAAAATGGATTTTGGGTGATTGGCACTTGGTTAGAGTTGCTGCACGTAGTCAAGTTAAAGGGAATGGATTTGATTCTCTGCCAACGTTCAGTGGGGCTACTCATGGAATTTACTCCTATGATCGGCGCAATTCTCCTTGGCACACCACTCCTACTTTCGCATTTCCTTGAAAAATAATAATAATAAAAAGAAAAAGTTACTGTTGCCAAAGGCAGAAAGAAAAAGAATTTTGCATTTTTCCTTCATGTTAGCTTGTGGTACTGTATTTTATTGGACTAGTCCAATGTATAAAAGTTTGTAAGGTCCTTTTAAGGTAGTAGAGCTTTCTTACACATGGGTGCAACCTGCTACTTCATTGCAACATCATCGTTCAGCTATATTCCTGGTTGAGTTCATGGGCTGGTACCTAGTAACGGATATTCCTGTTCAGCTGCAAATTTGTTTTCTTTTTTTCTGTCATTGCATTTTAAACTTGATTGTGCCTAGTTCTTACAGATACACAAGCCTACTGGGAATTGATGCTGTTGTTATACTGTTTCTATCGACTAGCTTTTCTGATCCAGGAATTGTGAAGGTTGTGAATGTTTCAGAATATCTCTCTGCCTATACCTATGGCAATATTATATATAAAGAGAAAGAATGGCCTACTTGTAAAATTCCAAAGTGAGTTCTTTGATTTCATTTTTGAAGATCTTCTGAGAGCTTTTCATTTCCTTCTATTAAAATGTAGCGTTTTCCTGTTCCAGACGTGTGAGGTCCTGGCACCGGAAGCATAGGTGATCCCCATGTGACCCGGTTTGACTGTCATTGTGGCTGGATGGTCTGTATTATATTCCTGCCAATTTCTTTTACAGATTCTTGCACTTATGTTTAGTTCTTGTTTGTGGTGTCTTTCTGGCAGTTGTGAATACTTTTTTGGTTTTTCTGCTTAAAGCTGTTCATTATTGCAGAATAATTGTATAGAGGAGAGAAAAACATGATACTTCCTGGCTTTACTTTTGTGGTGAGTGCCACATGATTCATCGGCGGGAATGTATCAGGTGTATATTTCTAAATTGCAAACCAGCAAGTACATGTTTTTGTTCTGTTGTCTGCAATTGAAGTATCTCTAAGTCCAAAATGGTCCGGAGATTGAATACATCTTTTGACTCAGAAAGATTGGTTCCTGGTAATGCATTTCCCATTCTAAAGTCTTAAATTCTATACAACAGATGAACCTAGAGCAGATTTGCCACGGATGACTTGCAGCAGAAGCCTTCATCAAGATATGAATATTAACAGCAAGACATTCCTGGGAATTCTCGTTTGTGAATTAAAAAATAATGAAACAATTTAGGATTTGTGAATTTTATTATTCTCAACATTAAGATTTAAATTGCACTAGAAACATATACCTAAATAACAATGATTTGTAAATATGTTTAGATAACTAGAGTTGTTCGCTTGTACCATATTGAGAGTGGATTCTCAAGAAAACAATAATGTTATAGCGCCAAAGATGATCCGGAAACAAAAGTTTCTTTTCAGCCTCCCATTCCACAGCTTATTGGACAACAATTTGGTACGTCCTCGCTCTCCCCCTCTTCCCCCTTCCGCCTTCCCTTTGTTATTTTCCCTTTGTTTCTTTCCCGTTGTTCATATGGTTATTATAATTAAAAAAGACCATAGGATAATAATGATACAAGTGAAGGTCCACGTCTTTCTTTTTAACTTTTTTCTTTGGGGTGACTTTTTTTTATTTCTGATTTCATTTCCCAGTTGTTTCTCACTACTAGTTTCATGCTTTCTTTCATCCAAGTGCCGTCAGCAACAGTCTGTTTGCAGGTCTTTGTGGGAGCTTTCCTCTTAGTGCCACAAAGCAACAAAGTCCTTTTCCAGGTCGTTTCTCGTGGGGTGTTTAAATTTAAATAATGAAATCTTTTTACAAGTCTTTTTTTTTTTAATTTTATATTTAAACAACAAAGATTTTTCAATTTAAACAACAAATATTGTTTAAAAAATTTAATTTTAAACTCTAAAATATTTTTTTAATTAACATATATTAAAATTAGATTATAAATTTTTTTAAGTCTTTTTAAAATTTATTTTTCAAAATATTTTAAATGATTTCAATATATTTTGTTAATTTGATTAAAAAAAATTTGAGTTAATAAAATAGAATAAATAAATATATATATATATATATATAAAGTAAATTTTAAAATAATAAAATTAAATTAATATAATAATATAAAATATTTAATATATAATATAAATTTTAATTATATTTACTTAAATTTATTATTTTTTGAATCTACTAATTGAACCCTTATGTTTACACATTTACAAGCCGTTACTTTCCTAAATGACAAGCAGGCAAATTGATGGATGTCGGGCAGAAAAATGGATAATAATTCACATGTAGTTGTCGAGTCAATGTCACGAACTTGCTGTTCTGTGGGCCTTTGGTTTTGGAAAACCACACATTGTTACTTTCCCTATTGGCAAGTTGGCAAATTGATAGAGGTGGGGGGAGAAAAAGGTACAATAATTCACTTTTTTTTTTTTTCAAAATTTATTCTTTAAAATATTTTAAATCACGTCAATATATTTTGATTAATTTAATTAAAATTTTAATAAAAAAATAATTTGAGTTAAAAAAATTTAAAAATTATTTATATTATTTTTTTATAAAAATAGACTTTTTTATCTAAATTTATATTTACATTTTATTCAAATTATATTTGTTAATTATATTTTTAATCTATAAATAAAATATTTTATTAAAAATAAGTCAAAAATAAATTTTAATTAAATAAAATTAAATGAACAATTGAACTATTATTAATTTAATTATATTTATTTATTTATTTGTCCACACATTTACAAGTTGTTACGCTTCCTAATGACAAACTGCAAATTGATGGATGTGGGGCAGAAAAAAGGATAATAATTCACGTCGAGTCAATGTCCCGAAATTGCTGTTCTGTGGACCCTTAGTTTTGAAAAACCACACATTGTTACTTTCCCAATTGGCAAGTTGGCACATTGATAGGGAGGGGGCAGAAAAAGATACAATAATTCACATACAGTGACGAGTCAATCTCAGGAAATTGCTGTGCTGTGGACTTTTGGGTGTGGAAAACCATACGTACATTAATTTGCCTTCAATATTTCCAAAAAGTTGTAGAGACACAAGATATTCATTGGCCATGTGGGGGACTAGGGTGACTCATATCAAAATTCAAGAACGTTAAAGCTGAAGCTGGATACGAGCATTTAACCGGGAGCATTGACATATCATTGACTTAAAAAGGCGGGGGCCTTGTGATGCATTTCCTGCCCTGGAGACATTGATTCTGCACAATCTGGTGAACCTGGACAAGATTTTCCGGGGAAAGCTTTTGGACAGGGGTTGTGCAAACTAAGAATCTTACAAGTCAGAAGCTGCAACAGGTCGAAGAATCACTTCCCTTTCTTGATGTTTGGAAGAAACCTTCAACAGCTTGGTGGAATGGATTTAATGGTCTGCAATGCTTCGGAAGTGATATTTTCATTTTTCCGCTTTTGTCTGTTTGTACCGTGCCGTGAGCAATAAAGTCCTTTTTTCACGGTCCTTTATTATGGAATTCTTTTAAATTTAAATAATAAAATTTTTACACAAATTTTTTCTTAAATTTAAACAAATAATAAATTTTTTTTGTTGAATTCTTTTATAATATATTCTTAAAAATATAATAAAATAACATCAATACATTTTAAATAATTTAATTAATTCTATTAAAATTTGGATCATCGATTCAATAAAAAAATAAAATTATAAAACAATTCATATCATTATTTTAATTTTATTTTTATTAAAAAAAATAGTTGGCTTTGTTTTCTTTTATCCACGGCATGTTCTTACTGTATAAAGAAAATATTTTATTATGAGATAAACTGGACAAGAATTTATCAGTTGACAAAGTCAAATGAACAAGTGGGCAACTACTGAATTAATGCATGCATATGTGTGTGTGCACATTTTGATTTTACAAGTTGTTACTTTCCCTAATGACAAATTGTAAAATTGATAGAGGTGGGGCAGAAAAAAGAACAATAATGCACACATAGTTGTCGAGTCAATACGAAATTGCTGTTGTGTGGACCTTTGGTTTTGGAAAACCAGACGTACATAAATCTGCTTTCAATATTTCCACGGCCGCCTTCTCTGAACTGAAGTATGTGGACTTGAATTATTTATCACTTTCCACAATTTTGTTATGATTTCCTAACCTACGCGTTCGCACACAACCGATGAAATTGACACGACAACTCAGGTACATGCCATGTGCTTTGCTTTAGTCGTAGAAAAATAATTATTGTCAAAATTGAAAAAAATATATATTAATAAGTTTTAAGTATTTTTTAAATTTTTAAATTAAAATTATTATATATTAATTTATTTTTAATTCATAAATTGAAGAAATTAAAAAAATCTTTTCTCCAAAATTTTTTTGATTTTTTTTGAAAAATCTTTAAATTTAATTTTCTTTATATTTTTTTTGAAAAAAACTAATAATTTAATTCTTTTTTTCCTTATAAAAAAGTTATTTTTTTAATTTTTTTAAAAAAATTTTACAAACTAAGTCTTAAAAAAATAAAAAATAATAAAAAAAATTTATTTACCGATTATTTTTTAAAAAAATTAAATAAAATATATTTAATTTTTAATTTTATTACTTTATTCCTATAAAATTATTACATTATAATATATATTTTTTAATCTCTCATTTTTTATATAATTTTTTTCTTTTTATCTTTAATCATTTGAAAAATTAAACATACAATATAATATATCAAGAGTTTTCATGTAAATTTTTACTATTTCTTAACTTTTAACTTTTTTTCTTATATTTAATTTTAAGATTGTTGTAATTTTTTATTTAAATTCCAAATGACATGAAAAGTATTTGTTATTAATTTTTGTAAAATTAAGTTTATAAAATTAAATATTTTTATATTAACTTATATTATATTATTCAATTTATATTTAAATATATGATTACTTTTTAAATAATAATATAATAATTAAAATTTATATTGATAAAAATATAACTTATTTTAATACTTTTTAAAATTTAATTCTTTCTATATATATATATATATATATATAATTTTCTTTTAAAAAATGTGTTATCCTAAATTTCTTATTTAAAAAAATATTATTTTTTAATTTTTATTTTTGTTTTTTAATAAAAAAAATTACTAAATTCACCTTTTTTTTTAAGGAATAAATGTACCCTAATTTTTCTTAAAAAGAAAAAATAAGCTTTAAAAAACTATTTTTAAATTTTACTCCTTAGTTTCTTAAAAAAATACTTATAACTTTATAATTTATGTATTATTTCAAATAAAACATAATTAAAATATATCTTTTAACTAATATTATAAATTTATTAATTGTGTAGATTTAATACTAATATGTATTAGTATTATGTAAGATAAAAGAATATTTTAACTTTTCTTCCTTATGTAATGTGACCATGTTTATTTAATTAAAAAATTAAGGAAAAATAAATGAAAAAAAATTTCTAAAAAATTTCTCTCTTTTTTTTTTTAAAAAAAAATTAAAATTTAATTTTTATGTCTTTAATTTTTTTAAAAAATATTAATTTAATTCTTTTTATATTTCACTTTTTTCTTATAAAAGCAAAAAATTATATCATTTAATTTTTCTCAAAAAAAAAAAAAAAAAAAACCATTTATAAATTAAAAACATGTTTATTTTTGCCTCTTAAATATTAAAATTTTATTTAATTATTTTTTTAATAATTTGAAAGTCTCAATTATTGCTCTTTTTTTCATGTGATAACTTCTCCTTAATTAATAATAATTTTTAAAAAAAATTCTATTAAATTTTTTCTTTTTATTTTCTTGAAAAGAGGAAAAGACGAAAATATTCAAAAATTTATTTTCTTTATTTTTATTTTTTTTTTATTTTTGGTATAAAGGAAAAAATTATAACATTTAAATTTACTCAAAATTTTTTTTTTTTTACAATTTTACTTTATATTAGTTTTCACTTCTTTAATAATAGAAATATATTTAATTTCATTTTAATAATCTAAATTAATAAAAATATTACTTATAAATTCTTCTTTTTAAAAATTAAATAAAAATTTATTTAAATTTTCTTAATCTATCTCTTTATTATTATAAGAAGAAATAATATAAATTATTTACTACTCTTTTAAATTTGTTATTTTTTTTCTATGATTTAATTTTTTTATTAAGATTTAAGAATTCCTTACTTAGATGTAAGATTAAAAGGATTTATGAAACCAAATATTTTAAATAACTTTTTTTTATTACTAGAGAATATTTAATAAAAGTAAAAATAAAAGATTTTGATTATTTGTTTATTTTTATTTTACTTTTATTTTAATTTAAACTAATATTTTTATCTTATGACAATTAGTTATTTTATAATCTAATAACAAATTTTTTATATAATACCATAATATTTAATATTTTTTTTTATTAATAACACATTTTAAATTAAGTCTTCATAGTAGATATTCATTGGATATCTTTTTTATAAATAGGAGTAAAACTCTTATAATATTTTTATTAAAGATTTTTTTAATTAATTTTTATGAAATTTAAATTATAAAATATTTTTATTTATAAAAAATTATTATAACTTATATTATCTTAAAAAATAATAATAATAAATAAAATACCATATAAATTAATTTCAAATCAAATAAATAACAAATTAATTTTTAATTAAATTAAATATAATCAACTAAATATATAAAATATAAAAAAATTAATAAATTTAATTTAAATTATAAAAATATTATATATATATAATAATAATATAATTATATAATATTTAATTAAATTTATATTAACGTTTTCTAATAATATTAATTTCTTCGGTAACCATTTAGTCTATAAAACATTGACTTCTCTGTTCACAAGACACGATGGCTTATCTCTATCGCCTTCACAAGAGACAATAATCTTCTCATATAATTCCGCTGCAGACTCTACCTCTCCATTTCCACTACTCATTATCATCAGAAATCAGCTAATCTGTCCAAGTATCTTCACAGTTGCTCCTCTCTCCCATTTAGCCAAATTAAACACCATAGTATAACCAGCTACTCCCTCTCTGCTTTGCCTGCTCTCTATCTCGTTTAGCTGTCTCTTTACCAATTACCATCAATCCATTCCTGTTACCTCACTCTGTTTCTGCTACGGATACCCAGCCACTCTATCCGCCATCTGTTCCCGCCAAACCAATTCACTTCAACCTATTTCTGTCCATTAACTTTCTTCCATTTTGTTACCCTTTAAATCGCCTTTCAATCCTACTTCCTTACTTTCCTATTGTCTGCTTTCCTTTGCTATCACTGTCTTCCCTTCCACTTCTGTGTATTTGTCCAACGATTCCCATTGCATATCCTGTCTTGTTGACATATTTCCCGTTTTCAAATAGTTTACATCGGTTTCACAAGAAAATAAATTATAAAAAAAAAAAACAGGTCAGAAGCAAACAATGGATCTGCAAATCATTCTTGATTTAGTTAATACCGTTCTGAAGCACACTATCGGCCCTGTTACACAGCATGCCGGATATGCTTTTCGCTACGCAAAGAAGCTTACAGAGCTCAAGAAGAAGGTTGAGAACGTGGGGCCTATAAGAGAGAGTTTGCAGAACTCTGTTGCAGAAGCTGTAAGGAGAGGGGACGAGATCCAGCCTACCGTTCAAAAGTGGCTGACTGATGCGGAGAAGGCCATTCAAGAGGCTGGGGAGCTTACCAAAGGCGGAGAAGAAGAGGCAAAGAAGAGGTGTTTCGCTGGGGGGTGTCCCAACTTGAAGACCCGCTATCAGCTTGGCAAGAAAGCAGCCAAGAAAGCTTTGGCTATTCAAGATCTAGTGAATGAAGGCAAATTTGATCCAACTCAAATATCCTACCGTGCCCCTCCACGACAGATAATTTCTTCATCCCTTCATGGTTTCGAGGGCTTGCCTTCGAGAGCTTCCCTTTTCCAAGAAGTTATGGATGCACTGTCAGATCCCAACGTCAACATGATAGGTGTCTACGGCATGCCGGGATCGGGTAAGACCACTCTGGCGAAAGAAGTCCACAAGCAAGCAAGCGAAGGGAACTTGTTCGATGTCGTGGCTATGGCAACTGTATCTGTAAAACCAGAGCTCGAAAAGATTCAAGATAGTATTGCAGAGGTGCTGGGCTTGAAATTTGAGGAGAAGACCGTAGATGTAAGAGCAAATCGAATACAGCAGCGGTTGTTGAAGGAGAAAAACGTACTTATAATTTTGGACGATCTTTGGGAAATATTTGAATTGGAAAAACTGGGAATTTTAATAAGCAATGAGAAAAGGGTCAACAAGGGTGGAGGAGCTGACTCTATACCTGAAGTTGAGCAAAGAAAAAATTATCACATGGGATGCAAACTATTATTGACCTCGAGAAATCGGGATCTGTTACGTGATATGGGAACGAACAAAGAGTTTGAGCTTCAAAATTTACAAATTGAGGAGGCACGCACTTTATTCCTGACAACGGTGGGTGACCTCAGAACTCCAAGACTGAAATCCATAGCAGGGGAAGTGGCCGACAAGTGTGCATGTTTGCCTCTGTTGCTTGTCACGGTCGCCAGTGCATTGAAAAATGAGGAGTTCCCAATATGGGAGGATGCTTTGACTCGACTCTCTGCGTCAAAAGACGAGGGAAGTGTTTACCGGGCTTCTGCAGTTGAGTTATGATCAATTGTCCGGTGAGGAAGTCAAGGCATTTTTCTTGCTCTGCGGTCTATTTACGACTCCTAATATTCCTATCCTAGACTTGGTGAAGTACAGCATGGGCCTGGGTCTACTACAACAAGTAGAGACGGTGGATGCCGCTAGAAATAGAGTCCTCAGGTTGATCAGAGACCTCAAAGCCCGATCCTTGTTGTTAGACAGTGAAATGGTTGGGCGGATAAAAATCCATGACGTTGTGCAAGACTTTGCTGGCTCAATTGCGTCCAGAGATCAACTTGCATTCAAGAAAGCTGGTGCTAAGTCGGAGGACTTTCAAAGTATTGATTTTAATCGTTCCACTAGAATTTATCTGAGTGACTGTGACGAGTTCCCTACTACGATGTTGCAATGCCCAGAGATAGTGTTTTTTTCTTTTTCCTCAAAAAATCGTTCCTTGGAGATCCTTGATTCGTCTTTTGAAGGGATAACGATGCTCAAGGTGCTGAATTTCACAGGAATGCATTTCTCGTCTCTTCCTGCATCACTGGGTTCCTTAACAAGCCTCTGTACTTTGTGTTTGGAGGACTGCAAACTGCTGAAGGACATATCCGTCATCACACAGCTGAAGAATGTTGAAATCCTGAGCCTTCGAGGCTCCCAAATTGTTGATTTGCCAAGAGATATGGTGGTATTGGCTCGATTAAAGTTGTTAGATTTGGGAAATTGTTACCAACTCAAATTCATTCCAGAAAATGTCTTGTCACAGTTATCCCGATTAGAAGAACTGCTCATGGGCAACAGCTTTGCTAACTGGGAGATCAAACTGTCCGATAATCAAAGTAATGCAAGTCTGTCAGAATTGCAGCATTTATCTCGCCTAACAAATTTGGAGATTCATGTTCCAGATGCCAAGAAACTACCGCTGTTTTCTAGGAGATTGGAACGATACAAGATATTCACTGGAGATAAGCGGAGCTGGCATGACGATAATCAAACATCAAGAACGTTAAAGCTCAAGCGAAGCATCCACTCGAAGGATGGGGTGAAGTCCTTATTGAACAACGTAGAAGATCTTTATTTGGATGAAGTGAAGGGAATTGCCAATGTACTGTATGATCTAAACATTGAAGGATTTCAGCAGTTAAAGCATCTCCATGTCCAAAACAGCGGAGAGATTCGACACATCATGGACTCACAAAGGCGGTTGCAATGTGCTGCCTTTCCCGTCCTAGAGTCGTTGAGTCTGTCCAATCTGGTGAACCTAGACAAGATTTTCCAGGAGATTCTAATGGCTGAGGATTTCTGCGAATTAAGAATTGTACGAGTCATATCTTGCCACATATTGAAGAATCTCTTCCCCTATTCAGCGGCTAGAAGAAACCTTCAACAGCTTCGTGAAATTGATATAATGGACTGCTATGGCATGGAAGTGATATTTGCTGATGATAGTGAAGAAGAAATAGGGGATGATAAGAATGAAGTGGTGGAGTTGACTCAATTATATTCCTTGAAGCTACGACGGCTGCCGCAGCTCCGAGGCTTTTGCTCGAAAGTGAGAGAGTCTCCCGCATCCACATCCACATCCACGTCTCATTCAAGACAAAATCAATCAACAAGTGATCCCCCGTTAAATGGAATTGTATCAGCAAGTGATACTTCATTTCCCGTATTTAATGAAAAGGTATGATCTTAAGCTACTCTCATGGCATAAATCACATTCTAGTTCTATGTTTTATTTGGATTTTTGTTTGTGGGTGGGACCAAGATGCGGGCACAAACATGGACTTTCTTGAATTAGAACGGTTAACAATTTAAGATTATTATTTAATGTTTAATTTAGTGTAAAAGAAAAATATAAAATTTTAATATCATAAAATTTTGTAAAAAATAAGTTTGATATTTTTCAATATTTATTCACCTTACTGATAAGTTGATACAATTCACCATATTTGATAATTTATATTATTATAGATTTATTCTCTTTTTATTTATTTATTTTTAATATTTATAAAAAAATTAATCATTAAAACAAATTTACGGTTGCAGATTAGTTTTCCAAATTTGAGAGAGATGTATTTGTCCTTAATCAGTGTGGATAAGATATGGCACGACCAATTAGCAGATCAGCATTCCTTCTGCAAATTAACAAGCTTGACTGTGGAGAATTGTGGGAATCTTAATTATCTTTTTGCATCATCAATGGTCAAAAGTCTTGCCCAACTCCAAAAACTAGAGATACGTAATTGCAAATCGATGGAACATGTCGTAACAACGGACGTTGAGAAAATGGACATTGGTGGCTTAATAGAATTCCCCTCTTTGAAAAGGCTCCAGATAGAGGATTGTCATTACTTAACGGCATTTGTCTCCAATCCTGGTGCTGTCGATACAATATCCAACTTTATCCTGTTTAATGAGAAGGTGTGGTGCTTTTATTTGTTATAAACTTCTATTATCTTACGGCTTCTATGAAAATGTCTATTTTTAAGTTGGAGCAAAAATCCTAAACATATCAAATGATTCTGATTTGGTCCCCACAGTTAATTTTGTTTCAAATACCACTTTACTTAAATTCTCAAATATGTGTACTTTAATTCTAGAAGGTCCATAATAATTCTTTGATTCTAGATTATGTTTCATGTTTGTGTCAAATTCATTTACAGGTCTCATTCCCGGAATTGGAAGAATTGTGGATCTTCGGCATGAATGGGTTACTGATGTTATGGCACGAGCTTGATGAGTCCTCCTTTTGCAAACTTAAATCTTTGATTATACGAGGTGCTAGGGAACTGCGGAATATTTTCCCATCCAATATGCTGAAGATGAGCAGGTTTCTCAATCTAGAGAAACTGGAGCTGACTGGTTGTGCCTTACTAGAAGGGGTGTTTAACCTTCAACCCCAAGCATGGACAAATTCCAGAACACAAGAATTGCCAGCTAGTGGATTGAGGGCATTGGTGATACAAAATCTGCCAAATTTGAAGCACATCTGGAAGTATCCTCAAGAAAGAGAAGTCATCACCTTCAACGATCTACAAGTGGTGGATGTTTCTGGATGCCAAAATCTGAAAAGCGTTTTTCCTGCCTGCATCAGGCTTCTCAATCTAGAGAAACTGGAGTTGAATGATTGTGCCTTACTAGAAGAGGTGTTTAA
Organism: Rhizophora mangle; assembly: GCA_037832345.1. Taxonomy (NCBI): domain Eukaryota; kingdom Viridiplantae; phylum Streptophyta; class Magnoliopsida; order Malpighiales; family Rhizophoraceae; genus Rhizophora; species Rhizophora mangle. Next base: position 56,013 of record JBAPLJ010002339.1, on the reverse strand, counting down.
CCTTCAACCCCAAGCATGGACAAATTCCAGAACACAAGAATTGCCAGCTAGTGGATTGAGGACATTGAAGATCGAAAATCTGCCAAATTTGAAGCACATCTGGAAGTATCCTCAAGAAAGAGAAGTCATCACCTTCAACGATCTACAAGTGGTGGATGTTTATGCATGTCAAAATCTGAAAAGCGTTTTTCCTGCCTACATTGCTAGGGGTCTTCTGCAGCTTGAAAAACTTCAGCTAGGCTTTTGTGGTATTGAGGAAATTGTTGAGAGAGATGAGAGGACAGAAGCAATTGCTAGGTTTGAATTTCCTAAATTGACCACTCTAAGCCTTGTTGGTTTGAGGCAACTCAAGACACTCTACCCAGGGATGCATGCTTCTGAATGGCCAATGTTGAAAACCTTGGAAGTTCGGGGTTGTCCCATGGAACTTAGTATTTCAGTAAGTGGAAGTGTTCGAGAAACCTGCCCAGGAAGCCAATTGGATAATCCTCTCCCACAACCATTTTTTTCAGTTGACGAGGCACGGAGGCATCGACTTAGATCAACTTATTTTACATAGTGGCAAGAGAGGAAGATGACAAAGAAGACCAGATCACCTGGGGCAATTTGAAAAGTTTGAAACTCCATCGTTTGCCAAGACTCACTTGCTTCTCCTCTGCATATCACACCTTCCAATTTCCATCTTTGGAGGAAGTAATTGTAAAAGGATGCCCCGAGATGAAGGCTTTCTCTAGAGGAGTCTCGATCACACCGAGAGTAAAACTGGCATTCGAAGATGACAAGGGGCGTTGGGAGGGTGATCTCAACACCACCGTACAACAGTTGTGTGTAGAACGGGTTAGCGTCTATTGCTGAATCCTATTTTGGCTACTAAATAGTCCTTATTGTCATGTTTCTTTTCTCTTTTATCATATTTAATTTGACGAATAAGCCATAATATTTGACTTCTCCAGGTTGGACTTCTGAAGCTCTCAGACTTTCCCGAGTTAAAAGAAACGTGGCATAAGGAAAATTTTCCAGCCAATGTCCTCTCTAAATTGTGGTCTCTGGTGGTGGACGAATGTGTATATAACTCCAATGCTGTGCCGTCCAATGTATTACGGTCCTTGGACAATTTGAAAACGCTTGAGGTGAAAAATTGTGATTCAGTGGAAGAAGTGTTTGATGTCACTCTGTCCAATGCCTCCGATGGGCAAATCGGGACACTGCCCAAGCTAAGGAAATTGCATTTGATTGACCTACCAAGGTTGAAGCATGTGTGGAAGGAGGAGCCTAAAGGGGTGTTTCACCTCAGAAACCTTCAAGTGCTCAGAATACACAAATGTAGCACTTTGAGGTACCTATTTACTCCAACCACGTGCTTGGACCTCGTGCAGCTCCTGCAGCTAGAGGTAAAAGGCTGCCCTCTAATTGAGGAAATCATCACAAAAGGAGAAGCATCAGGGTCAACAGTCGATAACATCATGTTTCCGCGGTTAAACTCTATTGCTCTCGAGTGTTTGCCCAAATTGTCAAGCTTCTACTCTGGAAGTGGGCCGGTTCAATGTCCATCCTTAAGAACCATCGCTATCATTGAGTGTTCAAGTGCATTCTCATCTGCATTTTTGAATGGATGTACACCATTCAATACTAATGAAGCTACACAAGCAAAGGTCAGTCTTCTGCCATGCCTTTTTTTTTTTCGGTCATCATAATTGCTAGTATGAATGACTTGAGCAAAAGACAAAAATTCAGACCCAAAGAAAACAATAAGTACAAAAAGAGTTCATTCCAAGAGTCCTGACAAAAAAGTGTAGGCTTTAGAGAGAACAAGCAGCAAGAGAGCACGTCAAGCTCTTAGAAGAGGAAAATCATCTAACAAAAGAGCAACTGGTGAAAATGCTGCAAGAGAGCTTTCAAAAGCAACAGAAGAGCTCAAATTCAATGTCAACACTAAATAATCCCCACTTTGTTTTGCTCTGATTGCATCCTTTAATCTTAGCAGGTTGTGTTCCCTAATTTGGAGGCACTGAAGTTGTCCTCCATAGGAGTGGAGAATCTGTGGTGTGGCCAATTTGTAGATCAGTCTTCCCTCTTCAGCAGACTAACAAATTTGACGGTGGAGGGTTGTGGGAATCTAAATTACTTGTTATCACCATCTGCTGCCAAAAGTCTTTCACAACTCCAAAGACTTCAGATATGTGATTGCAAGTTAATGGAAGTGGTAGTCAATGCAGAGGGAGAAATGCTAAGGAAGATGTTCCCTAGACTAGAATTCCTGCAGCTCAAAGGTCTTCCAAAGCTCCTCAGATTCTGCATTGGTGACTTCATAGAATTGCCCTGCTTGGAAGAGCTGTGGATAGAGAATTTTCTGGAGTTAAAGACATTTATCTCCAATGATTTCACTGCCAGTACAGCAGCCATCTTAGCCCTCTTTGATGGAAAGGTCATTTGTTTTTTTCATAAACTTCCATTTATTCAATGGGCCTTCCTGAAAGTCACAGTATTCAAATTGGCAGTATGAAAAGAATGTTATTCATGCCAAAAAGTCCTGATTTCCCTTAAAAATAGATACAGAGAAAAAGTGTTTTTCTAGGATCTGCTTATGAAAATAAAATAAGTTGACTTTGACACCCTTGCATCTCTTGTCACATAAGCAATAGAATCCCTCTCCCCTCTAGCCCATCTCTTTGGTATTGAGAAGGTCATTGATGTTAGAATAAACATGTGCAGGTTGCATTGCCTATGTTGAAGACACTACAAGTCCTCAACCTGGATAGGCTGAAGATGATATGGCACAATGAACTCCACAATGAATCTTTCTGCAAACTGGAAAACTTGACCGTACAGCATTGCAGAGAACTATTGAAAATTTTCCCTTCCCTCATGCTGTCTAGACTCCAGGATCTAGAGCAACTGGATGTACAAGATTGTGACTCACTAGAAGAGGTGTTCAACTCTAGAAGTATTGAATTGTGGCAATTTGAGAAATCTAGCACCATCCTCTGCTTCTTTCCAAAACCTAACAACTTTGGAAATGAAAAAATGCCACGGATTAATAAACATAGTGGCTTCCTCAACTGCCAAAGCTCTGGCACAGCTGACAACGATGAGGATAATAGAATGCAACGCGTTGATAGAAATAGTAGCCAGCGATGGATTGAAAACTGAAGAGGAGATCATGTTCAGAAGCTTATTCACTTTGGAACTCAATTGTTTACCAAGTCTCACTAACTTCTGCTCAGCAAATCACAATTTCAAATTTCCATTTTTGGATGACGTTATCGTGAGCCAATGCCCGAAGATGGAGTTTTTCTCAAAAGGTGCCTTGAGTGCACCGAATCTTGAGAGAGTTAGACGAACAGAAGAAGATTACGAAGGCCGTTGGCACAGAAATCTTAATGCCACCATACAACAGTTGTTCACTGAAAGGTACGTAAATAGACATCCTCCAGTAAACAAGAAATATTAGGCCAAAGTAAGAGTTTTTATTATTTGTAATCCATAATATCAATATTGTATACTATATGTAAAAGTCAACGTATGTGAAAGATTTTAATTGGGGCTAAGTGAGACATGACTTTTATTAACACTGAAATGCTCTTGGTAATAAAAATTTTATTTTTTAAACATATTTTTGGTTTTGTAATTTAAAATAATCATATTTTTTCAACAGGCATGTTACTAGGTAAGAAACATAAAATCACTACAAGTTTTCTAAAACTTTATAGAATTTACATATTTTATTTATATTTACAAAAAAGTATTTAGTAAAGTAATTAATAGAAATGATGTAAAAAAAAATGTTTTTTGTTCCTTATTCTCAAGTAAAGAAAATCAATCTAGATTTTAGTCCTCGTTTTAATATTTTATTTTAGTAAAACTATTAGGATATAATGATACAATGTGGTCACTTTATTAAAAGTAATATTCAAGATATGTAAGTTTTATCATATGCTTATATTAAATTTTTGTGAACTCTTCTTCTGTCTAGATTTTTCTTTTACGTCTGATTTGTATGGTATCATTTTGTAATTTATGTTACAATGTTTATCTTTTTGACTTCCTTGACAGCTAAAATTTTATGCAACTCACAAGAATGAGCAAAATTGAGTGAGGAGCAGCAGGGATTGTTTACAATCTCAGAAGTCTTTTGTTTTGCACATCACAACTTCACTTCCTTATCTTGGAAGAGGTAATTTTGTGAGAATACTCAACATGAAAATTTTCTCTTTTAAGTTAACCAAGTATAAACAAGATGAATTGTTCTTGGATGGTCAAAAGGGTTTTTTTTCCCTTCAAATGTGTAAAACTATACCTTCTTCTTTTCTTTTTTTTTTTTTTTTTTTTTTTAATGTTTTTTAAATTATTCTTGGACTCAAAATTTATCATTGATAACTGTGTCAGCAAGTCAACAATCGATGTTCAAAGTATAACCCAAACAAGAACTGTGTACTAAGGACCCCCATGTCCCCCACACTACTAATTATTAAGGGACTAACTATTGATGTATTGCATTGCTTAAAAAAATTGTTTAAGAGGATGGTTAACATTTACATGGTGTCAATTGAAGGAATATATTTATTTGTGCATAGACCTGCCATTTGCAATAACTCATTTTGTGACTTTTTTATGTAAAGGAATTATTTACCTAGTAGGATTAAATATAATTGTTGAAGCCACAACCATTCTATTTCATTTCACTTTCGCACTTACTAGCAATATTGTTGGATATATTTGTTTGTGGATATCTATATCATTGTACCTGGCAATGTGGTTTTGCCTTTAGTGTTAATGTATTCTGAAAGCATTTGATTTGGATGTTTCGACATCATTGTTTTTAGTATGCCTTTAGTAGCATTTATTCTCATTAGGGAGTAGGTTATTTTTTCACGTTCTTTCTCTATTGTCATCTTATCATTACGGTAGGTTTGGCTTCATTGTTTATCGATTTTGAGTTGACCTGACATTTATTTCTGTATTGCTCAATTATGCTTTGACAATTCTTTTGCTTTTGCTATATTCCGCCCCTTGATGCTGTTTTTGCTTTTGTTTCCATATTTCAAAACACATTTGTGTGACAGAGAAATGCAACATATAATGGTCTTTTGATTCAAGGGGTTTCTCTTGCTTACTAGTAACTTAACTGCAACCACCAAAATTGAGACAATAGATTAAACTGCATCCACCAGTAAAAACCTAGTTCAGTTTTTATTCCCATTTTCTTCCTGAGCTGAACTTGGTTCCACGACGGTTTTTACAGGATGTTGCAAATGAAAAAGGGTGTTGGGGCATTCATCATGCACAAAGGCATTATGGCGGATCTTCGATGTAACTCTAGATAAATGCAAAAGCACGTCTTTGTTGAACTAAAGCAATGGGCCAAGTTATTTTAGTTCCCCACTTTGTATTCCATTTTTCTTCTTTTTGGTGCGAACTTTTTAGTTTGTTCATTCCAGGGTTTCCTATGCATATTGGCTTGTAATATGCCAAATCTACCAATTAATCAACTAGCATCATTTTGAACCATGCATCTCTGGCATCTATCAAATTTGAAGCATGTGTGGAAGAACAATTCCCAATGAGCCTTTTCCTTTGCTCCATTGTGGAATGTATACTGCAAAACACTATCCCAATGTCTGGCCCATTTATTTCCTTCTATCAGTTTAACATGGGAAGAATACCGTACCACAAACCTATTAATTAAAGTAGAAAGTAAAACGAAAGGTATGAGGAACCGTTTTCTCCTCCGGATAAGCCTCGGGAACTTGGTTGAATAGTACATTCAATTAAGGAATTTTTCTCCATGAGTTAATATTAATAGCAGTTACTATCTTAGTGTTAGTTTGGGACTTCTGCTTGTTTGTTGGGAATCCTAATTTTAGAGATATATCGAGCCTAGGAGCAGGCGCGCGAAAACATACCGGGCCTTTGGTGACGGCCTACAAAATAATTAAATACATTGGGCATTTTGTTCCGTATTAACACAACCGACTAATCAACCATTCAACCATGGTTGGACTTCAGCAACTAAAAGAAACTGCAAGAGAAGCATCCAAAACAAATTAGATTCAATACTGAGAATCAAATATCAAGACTGCAAATTTAGATTCTTCTAAGCAGCAACGATTTTAGTTTTTCTTTCACTCTACTAAGTCCTTAAAGAATCAAGAACATGAAAGAAGGCCAGATTCTTATAAAGATTAGACACCCGGAAATTAAAACCACAGAAAAGATCAAGTTCTAACATTCGTTTGATATTTTCCATTCCACACTTCACCAGGAAACTAAATAGAAAAGAAGCACATGAAAAAGAGAGTGACAGAAACAAAGAGAAGACAAAAAGAATAAAAATGGAAAGCACTACCGGGCGACACTGATTCATTTGTGTAGTAAGGCGTCTGGTTTTTGAGGTTTAAGCACAAACGAAGGTTGCCAAAGACTGACAATTGAATTTCAATTACTTCTTTTGGTTCTTTGGCCCTCTGTGAGAGAGAGTGACAGAGAGAGATGGGCAGGTGTCAAGGACTGCTTATATAGAGACTTGATGGGGTGTGGCAGCCTTGCCTTGTTACAGGCTCAAAATTAGAAGACCGTTACACTTCATTAGCAACAAAATTTTGAAAATCTTGGATGCAAGGAGTAGCTCAACGCTAAGTAAGATTAATTATTTATAATTTATAATATTAACTAAAATGAAGTACCAACATAACATATTTTTTACTAGAATTCCGCTACAAATATTTATTGATATTGTCTTATCCACTTACCATGCTTAATTTTCGAGAAAAAATAACATTATTAAAAGCATTAGTTTCTCCTTTTTGAATTGTTTGTGGTCCTCATTGATAAGAATTATAAAAATAGGTTAAATATTTCAAAATCATCTCAAAATTTTGAATAAAATCTTATCAAAATTAATGATTTTTTTCTCACTTAAACCTATGTATTATTATTATTATTATTATTTATTTTAAAATTTATCAGAATATGAATTAAACAGTAAAAATAATATTTTTTATTTTTATAAATTTTATACTTTTTCTTAGAATTAGAATTTAAAATTTTTAAAAGACCAAATACTTAATCACTAATGTCTCCTTCAATGTTAAATTTCTGTAAGTATTTGTGAACCAATTAGTAAATGTAGCAATTATAAATTAAAAAATTTAAAATGGAAACACAAAAACTAAAAAAAAGACCGAGGTTTTTAGCATTGCCAGATCCTAACATTACGTGACAAATATTCAGCGAGAATCGCTCAAACATCAACGTGCTCGCGATTATACCAAGAAGAAGAAGAAAAGTATAACTTAAAAGTTTAAGTTATTTAGATAAACAAAAGTATTGAAAAAAAAAAGAACTTAGATTTATTAAATCATTAAGCCTTTATTTGTTTTGGGAAAAGGATGAGAAGTAAAATAGTGACAAAGAAACGGGTAAAAAACGGGATAATTCATTCTTTAGATTCTACATTAGAAAGCTACGCGAGGAAAAAATCGAAAGACAATTTTCCTACGGACCCAAAAGGTGTGGGAAAGTTGAGGACTTTTTACAATATTACGAAAGTTCTCTTAAGTTTTGAAAAATGTGATCGTTGTGCAATTTTTGAAAAATAGATAAATAGTAATTTCACAAAATTAAAATTTTCTTCTTAATAATTTATTTTATTTCATTCAAACAAATCAAAGAAAAATTATTTTTATTCTCACAATTTTTTTTCTTTATTTTCTTTCTTTTCATGTCTTTTTTTTATCACTTTCTTTTCAATGTTCTATCCAAACTCTGAATTGTCCCATTTTCTTGCTCTTTCATTTCTCAACATTTTCTTTATCATCCTTTTTTTTTTTCTGTCAAATCAAACAGAGTGTTAGATCAACCAATAAATGAATTCATGCTTCCATGTTATAAGCATAAATTTTGGAGTTCCAACACACTGTGAAAATTAAAATTACTGACAATCAAATTTAAAATTTAGGAATGAAATATTAAATTTAAATTTTAAATTTCATTTATTTTAAAATTGTATTTTCTCTCGATTCACAAAAAAAAAAAAAAGGTAAATCATAGATTAACACGTGTGGTGGCAGCATCGCACCCGTATTAAGCTCTAACCGAAGTGAAAAATTATTGGCTGTACTGTATTCATTGGACTCTAAAATCAATAAATTTAAATTTAAAAGAAAAATGTACCTGCTTTGATTTCTCTCATAGCGTTATTTTCTCTCTTTTGCTCTTCTCTCCGAAGCTTTGTTTTTCTTTCCTTTTTCCTATCATCTTCGGATCACTGGGACTGCGTGTTACTTTGATGGAAGGTGACTTGGGGAGTGGCTCTTCTGATATGTCAATGGAAGAAAGCTGTGTTTGATGTGAACGAAATTAAGGTTTTCTATGAAAAGGGGCTGTTGGTTTACAATATAGTGAAATATTGGTTGTTATGGTGGCGTTTTTCTTTTTGCACTTCTTTTGTTTTAAAAGGTCAGCTCTTTTATCTGGGATAATGTTGTGTGTTCATTTCCTTGTGCTCCTTTGCACAAATACAGGATTGAAAACAAGCTGTGCTAAACTATCAGTTGATTCAGTTCGGCACTCTCTTTGTCTTGTTCTTATTTTGAGCTACAATTTCAGCGTTATTGCATTCCCATCAATTCAACGACGTCTATGCTGCTAGTTTTGGGCACTGTGACCATAAAGGCGCAAAGCGCAACAGAAAATACTAGAAAAAGAATAGTTTTAATTTGGAGCCACCTAGCAGAAAATGGCAGGGTATTATTTCTATTTATGCTTTTTTTATCAATTTTTTTAAAATTTATAATTTCTTGCCTTTCACTTGTAGGCCCATGGAGAATATTCTCAACTACTGAGAATAGTGACTGCGCGCAAACAAATTACTCTAATAGTGCGACTTTATTCTTTTTTTTCCCTGCTTCTTCTTCCTCCTACTTTTCTTGCGCCTCAAAGACAAAAAGAAAAATAATTATTTTTTTATTCTTTTCACTTTGCTTCCTCCCACGTTCTTTCTAACACTTTCAGAGGATTTTGAAAAAACAAAACACTGTGGACTAATGTGGTATGTGGTGCTTGGCGGCTTCCTATAGGCCATTTCATACAGTTGGCTGGGATACAACATGAAGATTTCCTGTTGCCGGACAAAACGTAGCAGAGGACTGCAATCGGCTTGGTGGGTTGAAATGACTAGGTAAAGTTGTTGACCCTGGCATTCCAATTTAATTTCCTCTAAACTACATTACCATTTTAAGGACAAGAAACACTACATTGCAGAGGCCATTTTCCCCAAATCTTTCTGTTCATTGCATTTAAAAATGTTCGTGTACAAGAAACTTACCTCCAATTTAGGTCTGAACACATGAGGGCCACCCGAGCCCTCAGACTTTGGACCATTTAGCACTTCCGAGCACAGAAGGGCAGTATTCAATGTTACAAGGGATAGAGATTAAGCTTTTAAACTTGCACCGCCAAGAGACCCAAGGAAGAATTATGTCAAACAGAACAAGCCTTCTTCTGTCAAAATGCTAGTTATCTATGTAACGTAAATACCTCCACACACTGCAATGCCACGACTTTGGCAAGAATGCTAGTTATCTATGTAACGTAAATACCTCCACAACACTGCAATGCCACAACTTTGGCAAGCAGGCATCGCAGACTAAGTTTACATTTCCGCAAATCAATGCAGCAGGACCAAGCAATGTCTGGTTTCCCCATGAGCATGTTCCAAGGCTAATTTTGATCCCACAGTCTCATCAGGCCTTTATACGGACGACAAATGAACCTGTTCATGGTTTTACAAGCATTAGATGATTCAAAAGCAGCTGTCCATCAAAGATTTATTATCAGTCAAAATATTATTTATTAAAATCTGAAATGAAGACACAAGTCCCACCAGAATAAGAAATAGGAAAGCATAAAAAACTGGAAAGGATCTACACCTTAATGATGCTACTCCTGTAATATTTCACCTATTATTGTTAATCCCATAGAAATGCACCCTTAATAGAGCTGACCAACAAATTATACAGTAGGGTAGCTGTGACACACGAGGAAAAATTACATGCATGTGTGCACATAAAAGAGAGGGTTCATTAACCAGAGATTCACAGACACCATGTTATATGTAACATCTTTGAAAACATCCCTGAAAGACAAGTGGCTGTGCTCCAAGTTAATGATGAGCATACATACAGCACTTCACAAACATCACAACTTTGTTGACTCTAAATGAAATCAGAAGAAGCTCACAATAATCTCTTCATTTTTTGTGAAGTTTTGTTTCCTAGTTTGCATATTTATGAGAAAATAACTACAGTAGATGCCACCTAGATGCTGAGGGCTTCAATGTCATTATTTTCCCTCATGAGATTATAAATTCAACAACACTAGAATTGATTAGCTAGGAATATAATTGAGAATATTTGACTTCATTGGTAACAGCTAAAACCCTCATAAACTTCAAAAATAAGACATCATATATTAATAATCAAAACAAAACACACACCAAGAAAAGGAGAAAACTACTCACATGCTGGAAGATAGGATATGCCTGCAGAAACGGCACAAGGAATCCCCGAGTTTGAAAGAGCTCCCCATATGATTCCAAGAGGAAAATGGAGATGCCTGCTCATTGCTTGGGCAGCCTTGTTTTCTGCCAAGGCAGAAGGATCTTCAGTTAATCCACTATTTTCCATTGACGTCTCTCCCGACATCCGGGCCAGCCACCTAAACGGATTATCTTGCAATACAAAAGTACCCTACATCACAGAAAAAGAAATCAACATGCAATCCACCCCTATGGGGACCCCTATCCAGATCTGAACTCATCATCCCAATGCAGATATTGACAAAACAAATCAAACTGTATGATTTTAGCTTCAAAATGGTGTTCTCAATGCACAAGGCTCCCACGCACCCTGGGATCTGGAGAAAAGTCAGCCTCATTTTTTATTGTTTTTCACTATTTCTGCAACTCAAACCAGGAACCACCCTTCTAAATTTGTAAAACGTGAGTTTTTGATCAGAGAAGTCACAGGCAGCTCTTGAACTGGAAACCTACTCTATGATTTGTCTTCAAATTGTCTATCTGCTTCTTGAAAACCTCGGACCAGTAATCCTTGCAAATCAACTTTATTGCCTCTAGATGATCACTAAACCGCGGGCACTCCATTGTATACCTAACAAAATAGAGACAACACCTTAGATCCATTTCACATTCTATCTTCAGTCTCTGCACTAAAACCTACAAAGGTAGGTCAAAGTTTTCTTGCCCTTTCCTACACTTTCTCAGCCAAAAATCAGCTAAATAATCACCAAAGAATTTCAACAAAAAAAATCACAATCTAAACCCTAACCTAAAATCAACATTCAGGTTCGAGGATATATTCACGTGTATTCAGACAAAAGGGAGAATTTGTAGATTGAAGCGAAAATGGAGGTGAAGTTTGATAAGGTACCGTTCGGAGAGCTGGTGGCCGACCTGATAGCTGATGGCTTCGGCGAGCGGCGAGCTCCGGTTTGTTGGCGTAGAACCGATTACAGTACGAAGATACCATTTCCGTCAGCAGGCTATCAATGCAGCTCTCTGATACTCCTCTCCCATTCTCCAACTCTGACTCTCTCCTGTTTTTTTTGGTCCTTTTTTTGTATTTGCTCGGTGAATTGCTGTTAATAATGTGATTTTTCTATTTTTTTTTTTAAATTGACAAACCCGAAACTTTCATACATTTCAGTACCCAGAAAAATAGGATTCGAATCTTTATCCCTTTTTTATTACAGTGTTTATGCATAAGTTGATCTGTGGTAATCGGTTGATAATGTGATTTTTGTTTTGGTGGAATTGTGTAATGAATTGTTGAATTTTTGAGATTTGGAACCATTGGGCTCCAGGGAAATTAAGACTGGATCAATCCACACAAAATGGGCTGGATAGTCCTGTCCCTTGTGCCTCTTTTGCAATCCAATCCAATCCAAAATGAAATCGACAGGACCTTTTGATTTTGAACTGAAAACAAAATAATCTCACCCTATACCTTTAATATTGTTCGATAATATCTTTAAAAAATGAATTCAGTTTTTGAAATTTATTGACTAAAATAAAATCACGTGGGGAGGGTAAATATATATATATTATATTATATTATATTTTTTAAAATACAATTTATTTATAATTATATTTTTTAAATATTTATTTTATTGTTTTTTATTTTAAATATATCTTATTTATTATGTATATTGTAACATGTTCTAGAAGTGGAGGAGTTCAGCAGACGTCAAAGGGGCACGGCGTTCGACGCCTTTCATGGCATGGGGCAATCGCAAAGCGTTAGATGTGGGAGCATCCTGATGAATGGTGGGTGGTAGCTCGCCAATAGTTATTGATGACAAATTACCGATAAAAGAGGCAAATCATGCTTGTGAGGTGCTCCAACCGATTTGCCCTAACTACTTCTTCGGCCTACGCAATGTTTATATCGGTTCGAAACTTTGCCGCCTCAAATCATCTTCAAGGAGTCTGCCACTAATTAATTTTAGGTGCAATTGGAACCACCTGACTAATTTGGTTTGATTCACCGGGTTTGTTTAGGGTTTGAGAATACAGTTACCTTTGGCGAAAACAGTAACTAACCCAAACGTCTGTTACATATGAGGATATTGTTGTTTATCTATTTTTACTTTTATACATTTTTTTTATTAATATTTTATTTATTTTGTTACTCTTTTATAAGTATAATTTGTTATAAAAACACATACATTTAGGAATTCGGATAGATGGTAAAAAAGATGAAAATTTTTTGAGTTTTTGAACTATTTAGGGTTTTTTTTACGATGATTTGGCGCACTGGGAAGTAAAAATAAAATTTTGAACATTTTAAAAATGGTTTGAAATTTTTTTTATAGTAATTTTGCACACTAAAATATAAGATAAAATTTTAGGAGATTTTGTAAATGATTTGGATACTTTGTACGGATATTTTGTGCACCGTGAAATAAAAATTGTTGATTTTTTTAAAAATATTTTTCCTGCCTACAGCTAAACTTATTATGTTCTTTTTTTTTTTTTTTTAACTTTTTTCTATTGAGAGACCTACGTAAAAGTTGCACCGTAAAAATATTTTTATATTTTTATATTTTTTTATTTTTTGAGAATTAGACAGATTTAAATTTTTAAATCTATAAGATGCTGCCGGCCAAGGCTCTCCGTTTTCTTGTAACGTTTCTTCATTGGTTGACCCTCCAAAATTTCTCATATATTTAACTAATGTTTATGTCTTCCTAATAAAAATTAAAATTAAAATATTTTTGTCACAAATAAAGAGTTGGCTACGGACATTGCACTAATGAAATGAAAGTGTAAATTGTAATTCAAGGCTTGTGATAACTTGAATAATTTGGGTCATAGTGGCAATAATTCAAGTAAAGTATTGTTGTTCAAAACAAAAAATCTAAAAAAATAAAAAATGAAAGCTAATGAATATATATTTTATATAGTCGTATAATTTTTTAAATTATTTTTTGATACTCATATTTTTAATTAATTATTTTATTATTTATTTTTATTATTATGAATAATATATTTTTTATTTTGTAAATTTGTTCTTCAAAATAAAAAAAAATTAATAGAGTTATAAATAAAAATCACTTCGGAGTAAAAAAGAAAAAAGAATGATTATACCATTCAGGGTTTCAATTGTATTATATACTAAACATTAGGATTTCTATTGCACCTCAAATGTGTATTTACATTATATCCCAATGATTTCCGACTATACTGTTTAGACGACTAGTAGTTGTTGATTTGTCCTATTTGAATTAGAAATATGCTCCCGTATCAAAAACGGATTCTCAAGAAAACAAAATTGTTATGGCATTTAAGCTGATCTGGACACACAAGTTCCTTTTCAGCCAATCTGTGCTTCGTTCCATAGTTAAATGGACGACAACTTGGTGCCTCTTTCTCTCTCCCCTTTGTTATTTTTCCTTTTTGGTGTCCGATCAAGCGTGAGGTGTTAATTGGCAACAGATTGGTGAGCTGAAAATTATGATCACTATAATAGAACTAGAACACTTGCAAATATTGTTAAATTGTTGAAAGAATGAGATTTACAGATCTGGAGTGTAGATGTATAGCTGCTGACAGGGCTCTAGCTGGTTCTTGGACATGCAATCCCAATTGTGTGAGTCTTTCAGCAAATTATGTTGCTTGTGATTTCCATTGTGTTGGATTTTGTACATTAAGGTGGTTCTGTTGCCAATGGAAAATATTTTCTGGTTATGGATGCAAAGCAGACTCTACCAATTTCCTTTTTGACAAATGCAGCCTAAATGATGAACAAAATACATTTGAGATATTTATTTATTTGATCTATCGTTGGGTGATTTGTTTTTGAAAGGGGAAGTCTATCCTCTGTTAGATTTCTGAAAATTGATTGGAACGTTAATAGCACCGCTAATTTAAATCTATGATGCTGCATTTGGAGAAATAAGAAGCAAAATGGCAACAACCGGATGGTAAGGGGCCACGAAAATCAAAATCGATGGCTAGAAATATAGTTCCCTGAAGTTTTCAAATCCATTTAGAAAATTTTACAATTAAATAATGATAAATTGAAAAAGACGAGTCGCAATAGATAATATAAAATTAAAAAGATGCCACTTGTGGAAATTTTCCAAATTCAGCTTGAATCACGCTGTGGAAGTCATAAACTCCTCGACAAAATTCCGGTAGAATCTAAAACCGAAAACTCTCTAGAAAGGCCGCACAGTGGGTTGGTTCTGATATGCTACGGTCTGGCCACCTTACTAGTGACGGTCTAAATTTTTTGTTCAACGGCCCATCTTCCACACCCCTCTACTGTTTCCTCGCCTCTGAAGCCTATGAGTTTGAGTATCTATTTATGGGCTATTGATTTGATGCTCTTGAACTGGTTTAGGAGGCGTGTTGAGGCTCTGTTTGGACACTGGCGCCTATGCCATTCTCCATTGAGCATTTCTGCTGTAATTGGCCTAAATCCTGTATTAGGGGTATGTCTGTGTTGGTGGGTTTTGCTTACTTGTAAGGTTAAAAAAGGTGCTCGTGCCTTTGTATGTTTGTAAAGTAGTGCTTGTATTTGGTGAGTCATACATGTTTTGGCATTAGAATTAAAAGATTAGATTATCAATTATCTTGGCATATTGAAGAAATTTGAACTCGCGTTCAGTTTTGGCTCTTATGAGTATTTAATTATTGGGTAATGCAGGGTGGAGATGTTTCTTGGAGATTATGTATGGTAAGAGAGTTGCTTGTACTTAATATTCCTTGAATTAATCTTGCATCAAATCTCTAAATTTATGGTTTGAGTAAGGTGGGTAAGGGGAATTATAAAAAAATGGATTTTGGGTGATTGGCACTTGGTTAGAGTTCATATGGTTATTATAATTAAAAAAGACCATGGTATAATAATGATACAAGTGAAGGTCCAGGTCTTTCTTGTTAACCTTTTTTTTTTTGGGTGATTTTTTTTAATTCTGATTTCATTTCCCAGTTGTTTCTCACTAGTTTCATGCTTTCTTTCATCCAAGTCCCGTCAGCAACAGTCTGTTTCCAGGTCTTTGTGGGATCTTTCGTCTTAGTGCGACAAAGCAACAAAGTCTTTTTCCAGGTCCTTTCTCGTGGGGTGTTTAAATTCAAATAATCAAATATTTTTACAAGTCTTTCTTTAAAATTTTTTATTTAAATAAAATATAAACTCTTCTATGTTTTTTTTTTAAAAATATTTTTCAATTTAAACAACAAAAAATTTTTTTTTTTAAAAAAAATTTAAAATTAAAATTTTAAAATATTTTTTAATAAATAAATATCAAGATTAAATTATAAATTTTTTTTTAAAATTTTTTTAAAACTTATTTTTTAAAATATTTTAAATGATCTCAATATATTTTTTAAATTTTATTTATTTGATTAAAATTTAAATGATAATTATAATAAAATATTTTATTAAGAGATAAATTTAAAAAAAATTCAGTTAATAAAATAAAATAAACAAATGTGTATATATAAAAAGTGAATTTAAAAATAATAAAATTAAATTAATATAATAATATAATAATATAAAATATTTAATATATAATATAAATTTTAATTATATTTACTTAAACTTATTATTTTTTTAAATCCACAGCCCATATGTTTACACATTTACAAGTTGTTACTTTCGTAAATGACAAGCTGGCAAATTGATGGATGTCGGTCAGAAAAATGGACAATAATTCAAATGTAGTTGTTGAGTCAATGTCACGAAATTGCTGTTCTGTGGACCTTTGGTTTTGGAAAACCACACATTGTTACTTTCCCTATTGACAAGTTGGCAAATTGACAGAGGTGGGGCAGAAAAAGAAAAAGGTACAATAATTTACTTTTTTTTTTTTAATTTATTCTTTAAAATATTTTAAATCACATCATTATATTTTGATTAATTTGATTAAATTTAAAAAAAAAATAATTTGAGGTAAAAAAATTTAAAAAATATTTATATTATTTTTTTAAAAAAATTATTTTTTATTTAAATTTAAATTTAAATTTTATTTAAATTATATTCATTAATTATATTTTTAATCTATAAATAAAATATTTTATTAAAAAATTAATTAAAAATAATTTTTAATTAAATAAAATTAAATAATTAATTAAATTATTATTTATTTAATTATATTTATTTATTTATTTATTTGTCTACACATTTACAAGTTCTTACGTTTCCTAATGACAAACTGCAAATTGATGGATGTGGGGCAGAAAAAAGGACAATAATTTACCTATAGTTGTCGAGTCAATGTCCCGAAATTGCTGTTCTGTGGACCCTTAGTTTTGAAAAACCACACATTGTTACTTTCCCAATTGGCAAGTTGGCACATTGATAGGGGTGGGGCAGAAAAAGGTACAATAATTCACATACAGTGACGAGTCAATCTCAAGAAATTGCTGTGCTGTGGACTTTTGGGTGTGGAAAACCATACGTACATTAATTTGCCTTCAATATTTCCAAAAAGTTGTAGAGATACAAGATATTCATTGGCGATGTGTGGGACTAGGGTGACGAATATTAAAATTCAAGAACGTTAAAGCTGAAGCTGGATACAAGCATTGCCCGGGGAGCATTGACATACCATTGACTCAAAAAGGCGGGTGCCTTGCGATGCATTTCCTGCCCTGGAGACATTGATTCTGCACAATCTGCTGAACCTGCACAAGATTTTCCGGGGAAAGCTTTTGTACAGGGGCTTGTGCAAACTAAGAAACTTAAAAGTCACAAGCTGCAACAATTCGAAGAATCTCTTCCCTTTCTTGATGTTTGGAAGAAACCTTCAACAGCTTGGTGGAATGGATTTAATGGTCTACAATGCTTTGGAAGTGATATTTTCATTTTTCCGCTTTTGTCTGTTTGCACCGTTCAGTGCCATGAGGAATAAAGTCCTTTTCTCGCACCTTTCCTATAGGATTTTTAGATTTAAATAATAATTTTTTTACATAAATCTTTTTTTGAATATTTTATATTTAAATAAATAATAAATATTTTTAAAAATTTTTTAAAAATATATTCATAAAAATACAGTAAAATAATATCAATATATTTTAAATAATTCGATCAATTCTATTAAAATTTAAATTATTGTTTTAATAAAAAAATAAATAAATTTAACAAAAAAAATAAAAATATAAAGCAAAGTAATTTAAAATAAAATAACTTTCTTCCATTTTGTTACCCTTTCAATCCTACTTCCTTACTTTCCTATTGTCTGCTTTCCTTTGCTATCACCGTCTTCCCTTCCACTTCTGTGTATTTGTCCAACGATTCCCATACCATATCCTGTCGTCTTGACATATTTCCCGTTTTCAAATAGTTTACATCGGTTTCACAAGAAAATAAATTATATATAAAAAAAAAAAACAGTCAGAAGCAAACAATGGCTCTGGACATCATCAATGCCATAGTTCCCACCGTTCTGGAGTACACTATCCGCCCTGTTATACGGCACGCCGGTTATGCTTTTCGCTACGCAAAGAAAGTTACAGATCTCAAGAAGCAGGTTGAGATCCTGGAGGATAGAAGTGGGAGTTTGCGGAACTCTGTTCAAGAAGCTATAAGGAGAGGGGACAAGATCCAGCCTACCGTTGAAAAGTGGCTGACTTATGCGGGGACGGCCATTCAAGAGGCTAAGAGGCTTATCGAAGGCGGAGAAGAAGAGGCAAAGAAGAGGTGTTTTGCTGGGTGGTGTCCCGACTTAAAGACCCGCTATCAGCTTGGCAAGAAAGCAGCCAAGAAAGCTTTGGCTATTCAACAAGATCTGGAGAATAAAGGCAAATATGATCTAACTCAAATATCCTACCGTCCCCCTCCACGACAGATAATTCCTTCATCCGTTCATGGTTTCGAGGGCTTGCCTTCGAGAGCTTCCATTTTCCAAGAAGTTATGGATGCACTATCAGATCCCAACGTCAACATGATAGGTGTCTACGGCATGCCCGGAGCGGGTAAGACCACTCTGGCGAAGGAAGTCCACAAGCAAGCAAGCGAAGGGAACTTGTTCGATGTCGTGGCTATGGCAACTGCATCTGTTAAACAAGAGCTTGAAAAGATTCAAGATAGTATCGCAGCAGTGCTGAACTTGAAACTTGAGGGGAACGACGTATATGTAAGAGCATATCAAATCAAATACGCCAGCGGTTGTTGATGGAGAAAAAAAGTCCTTATCATTTTGGACGATCTTTGGGAAAATTTTGAATTGGAAAACTTGGGAATTCCATTAACCAATGAGGAAAGGGTCAAGGGTGGAGTAGCTGACTCCATGCCTGAAGTTGAGCAAAGAAAAAATAATCTCATGGTATGCAAATTATTATTGACCTCGAGAAATCGGAATCTGTTATGTGATATGGGGGCGAAGAAAGAGTTTGGGCTTCAAAATTTACCAATTGAGGAGGCACGCACTTTATTCCTGACAACGGTGGGTGACCTCAAAACTCCAAGACTGAAATCCATAGCAGGGGAAGTGGCCGACAAGTGTGCAGGTTTGCCTCTGTTGCTTGTCACGGTCGCCGGTGCTTTGAAGAATAAGGAGATCGAAATATGGAAGGATGCTTTGACTCGACTCTCTACCTCAAAAAACGAGCAAAAAGTTTCCTCTGTTCTACAGTTGAGTTATGATCAATTACCTGACGAGGAAGTCAAGGCAATTTTCTTGCTCTGTGGTCTATTTACGAATCCTAATATTCCTGTCCTAGACTTGGTGAAGTACAGCATGGGCCTGGGTCTACTCCAACAAGTAGAGACGGTGGATGCCGCTAGAAATAGAGTCCTCAGGTTGATCGGAGATCTCAAAACCCGATCCTTGTTGTTAGACAGTGGAATTGATGGGTGGATCAAAATCCATGACGTTGTGCAAGACTTTGCTGGCTCAATTGCATCTAGAGATCAACTTGCATTCAAGAAAGCTGGTGCTAAGTCGGAGGACTTGCAAATTATTGATTTTAAACGTTACACTAGAATTTATCTGAGCGACTGTGACGAGTTCACTACTACGATGTTGCAATGCCCAGAGATAGTGTTTTTTTCTTTTTCCTCAAAAAATGGTTCCTTGAAGATCCTTGATTTGTCTTTTGAAGAAAGAACGATGCTCAAGGTGCTGGATTTCACAGGAATCCATTTCTCGTCTCTTCCTGCAACACTTGGTTCCTTAACAAGCCTCTGTACTTTGTGTTTGGAGGCCTGCACACTGGAGGACATATCCGTCATCACACAGCTGAAGAATGTTGAAATCCTGAGCCTTCGAGGCTCCCGAATTGTTGATTTGCCAAGAGATATGGTGGTATTGGCTCGATTAAAGTTGTTAGATTTGGGAAATTGTTACCAACTCCAATTCATTCCAGAAAATGTCTTGTCACAGTTATCCCGATTAGAAGAACTGCTCATGTGCAACAGCTTTGCTAACTGGGAGATCAAACGGCCCGATAATCAAAGTAATGCGAGTTTATCTGAATTGCAGCATTTATCTCGCCTAACAAATTTGGAGATTGATGTTCCAGATGCCAAGAAACTACCCATGGGGCTGTTTTCTAGGAGATTGGAACGATACAAGATATTCATTGGAGATAAGTGGCGCTGGCATAGCAAATATCAAACATCAAGAACGTTAAGCATCCGCTCGATGGATGGGTTGAAGACCTTATTGAACAACGTAGAAGATCTTTATTTGGATGAAGTGAAGGGAATCGCCAATGTACTGTCTGATCTAGACATTGAAGGATTTCAGTGGTTAAAGCATCTCCATGTCCAAAACAGCGGAGAGATTCGACGCATCATGGACTCACAAAGGCGGTTGCAATGTGCTGCCTTTCCCGTCCTAGAGTCGTTGAGTCTGTCCAATCTGATGAACCTAGACAAGATTTTCCAGGAGATTCTAATGGCTGATAATTTCTGTGAATTAAGAATTGTACAAGTCAGACTTTGCGACAGATTGAAGAATCTCTTCCCCTATTCAGCGGCTAGAAGAAACCTTCAACAGCTTCGTGAAATTGAAATAATGGACTGCAGTGGCATGGAAGTGATATTTGCTGATGATAGTGAAGAAGAAAAAGGGGATGATAAGAATGAAGTGGTGGAGTTGACTCAATTATATTCCTTGAAGCTACAGCTGCCGCAGTTCCGAGGCTTTTGCTCGAAAGTGAGAGAGTCTCCCGCATCCACATCCACATCCACGTCTCATTCAAGACAAAATCAATCAGCAAGTGATCCCCCGTTAAATGGAATTGTATCAGCAAGTGATACTTCATTTCCCGTATTTAATGAAAAGGTATGATCTTAAGCTACTCTCATGGCATAAATCACATTCTAGTTCTATGTTTTATTTGGATTTTTGTTTGTGGGTGGGATCAAGATGCGTCGTTTCAGGGCACAAATATAGATTATTTAATATTTAATTTAATTTAATTTAGTATAAAAAGAAGAATATGAAATTTTAATATTATAAAATTTTGTAAAAAAAAAATTTGATATTTATCAATGTTTATTCACCTTATTGATAAGTTGATACAATTCATCATGTTTGATAATTTATGTTATTATAGATTTATTCTCTTATTATTTATTTTTTTTAATATTTATTAAAAAATTAATCATTAAAATAAATTTACGTTTGCAGATTGTTTTTCCAAATTTGAGAGAGATGTATTTGTCCTCAATCAGTGTGGATAAGATATGGCACGACCAATTAGCAGATCAGCATTCCTTCCACAAACTAACAAGCTTGACTGTGGAGAATTGTACGAAGCTTAATTATCTTTTTGCATCATCAATGGTCAAAAGTCTTGCCCAACTCCAAAAACTAGAGATACGTCATTGCAAATCAATGGAACATGTCGTAACAACGGAAGTTGAGAAAATAGACATGACCGCATTTCCTAATCTAGAATTCCTAACTCTCAGCGATCTTCCCAAGCTCAGTAGGTTTTGCATTGGTGGCTTAATAGAATTCCCCTCTTTGAAAAGGCTCCAGATAGAGGATTGTCATGACTTAAAGGCATTTGTCTCCAATCCTGGTGCTGTCAATACAATGTCCAACTTAGCTCTGTTTAACGAGAAGGTGTGGTGCTTTTCTTTGTTATAAACTTCTATTATTTTACGGCTTCTATGAAAATGTCTTTTTTTAACAATTCAAGATTATTATTTAATATTTAATTTAATTTAATTTAATGTAGAAAAAAGAATATGAAATTTTAATATCATAAAATTTTATAAAAAAAAGTTTGATATTTTTCAATATTTATTCACTTACTGATAAATTGATACAATTCACCATATTTGATAATTTATGTTATTATAGATTTATTTTTTAAATATTTATAAAAAAAATTAATCATTAAAATAAATTTATGTTTACAGATTGTTTTTCCAAATTTGGGAGAGATGTATTTGTCCTCAATCAGTGTGGATAAGATATGGCACGACCAATTAGCAGATCAGTGCAAATTAACAAGCTTGACTGTGGAGAATTGTACGGATCTTAATTATCTTTTTGCATCATCAATGGTCAAAAGTCTTGCCCAACTCCAAAAACTAGAGATACATGGTTGCAAATCAATGCAACATGTCGTAACAACGGAAGTTGAGAAAATAGACACGACCGCATTTCCTAATCTAGAATTCCTAACGCTCAGCGATCTTCCCAAGCTCAGCAGGTTTTGCATTGGTGGCTTAATAGAATTCCCCTCTTTGAAAAGGCTCCGGATAGTGGATTGTCATGACTTAAAGGCATTTGTCTCCAATCCTGGTGCTGTCAATACAATGTCCAACTTAGCTCTGTTTAACGAGAAGGTGTGGTGCTTTTCTTTGTTACGAACTTCTATTATTTTACGGCTTCTATGAAAATGTCTATTTTTAAGTTGGAGCAAAAATCCTAAACATATCAAATGATTCTGATTTGGTCCCACAGTTAATTTTGTTTCAAATACCACTTTACTTAAATTCTCAAATATGTGTACTTTAATTCTAGAAGGGTCCATAATAATTCTTTGGATTCTAGATTATGTTTCATGTTTGTGTCAATTTCATTGCCAGGTCTCATTCCCGGAATTGGAAGAATTGCAGATCATCCGCACGGATGGGTTAAAGACCATATGGCACAACGAGCTTGATGAGTCCTCTTTTTGCAAACTTAAATCTTTGATTATAGAAGATGCTGGAGAACTGCTGAATATTTTCCCATCCAATATGCTGATGATGAGCAGGCTTCTCAATCTAGAGAAACTGAAGTTGACTCGTTGTGCCTTACTAGAAGAGGTGTTTAACCTTCAACCCCAAGCATGGACAAATTCCAGAACACAAGAATTGCCAGCTAGTGGATTGAGGGCATTGGTGATACACAATCTGCCAAATTTGAAGCACATCTGGAAGTATCCTCAAGAAAGAGAAGTCATCACCTTCAACGATCTACAAGTGATGATTGTTTCTGAATGTCAAAATCTGAAAAGCGTTTTTCCTGCCTACATTGCTAGGGGTCTTCTGCAGCTTGAAAACCTTCAGCTAGGCTTTTGTGGTATTGAGGAAATTGTTGAGAGAGATGAGAGGACAGAAGCAATTGCTAGGTTTGAATTTCCTAAATTGACCACTCTAAGCCTTCGTGGTTTGAGGAAACTCAAGACACTCTACCCAGGGATGCATGCTTCTGAATGGCCAATGTTGAAAACCTTGGAAGTTTGGGATTGTCCCAACATGGAAGTATGTACTTCAGAAAGTGGAAGTGTTCGAGAAACCTGCCCAGGAAGCCAATTGGATAATCCCCTCCCACAACCTTTTTTTTTTTCAGTTGACAAGGTACGGAGGCATCGACTTAGATTTATGGATGTCCATGATCAACTTATTTTACATAGAGTTAAACTGTTTTAATTAAAAAATTTATTTTAAAATATTTGTAATTAATATTTATGTTAAGTATAATAATATCAAAATGTTTGATAATAAATTTTCAAAAAAAAATTTATTTTTCAACACAATTTATGTTATTAAAATAAATAATTATTTTACAACAATTAAATTATAAAATTTATTATAATTATAAAATATATTTTAAAAAAATTATATAATATTTTTTTCATTAAAAATTATATAATATTTTTAATTTTTATTTTAAATATAAAATAAGAAAAAAATTTAAAAATTATTAATAACATTATATTAAAAATTTTAAAAATTTTATTATTTTTATAAAATATATTTTTACTAAAAATATAAAAAAATAAAATAAATCAAAATATGCCAAAAAGATATCATTTAAATATTAAAATATTATTAATTAATTTTGACGTACCTCTAAATTGTAACTGAATTTGATTAATTATGTTAAATTTATATCAAAATTGTACTTAAATTACTGTAGTATTTATAGTTAGCATTGTTGTGTTGTATAACAAACAGTGGTTCATTTGGTTAAAACAATTCAATATTATTGACCAAAGCGAACAACTACTGCGACGCTCCGTTTATTTATCATTCCATTGAGAGGTAGTGCCAAAATCCAATCTTACGAAAGCTTTGTTGTGCTTGATTGTCCAACAGTTCATTCCCAATTTGAAAGAATTGACATTGCCCTCTAAGGACGCACAAATGATACAAGCTGCCCAAATTCCGGCGCACTTTTTTGATAAGGTGAGGATTCTCTGTTTGGCAGAGCTTGACGAGATGTCAGCGCCATTTTTCTTCGCTCTCCTCCGAAAATTCCACCATTTGGAAGAACTCTACGCGCTCTGATTGCATCCTTTAATCTTAGCAGGTTGTGTTCCCTAATTTGAAGAAGCTGAAGTTGTAATCCATAGGAGTGGAGAATCTGTGGTGTGGCCAATTTGTAGATCAGTCTTCCCTCTTCAGCAGACTAACAAAGTTGACAGTGGAGGGTTGTGGGAATCTAAATTACTTGTTATCACCATCTGCTGCCAAAAGTCTTTCACAACTCCAAAGACTTAAGATACGTGATTGCAAGTTAATGGAAGTGGTAATCAATGCAGAGGGAGAAATGCTAAGGAAGATGTTCCCTAGACTAGAATTCCTGCAGCTCAAAGGTCTTCCAAAGCTCCTCAGATTCTGCATTGGTGACTTCGTGGAATTGCCCTGCTTGGAAGAGCTGTGGATAGAGAATTGTCTGGAGTTAAAGACATTTATCTCCAATGATTTCACTGCCAGTACAGCAGCCATCTTAGCCCTCTTTGACGGAAAGGTCATTTGTTTTTTTAATAAACTTCCATTTATTCAATGGGCCTTCCTGAAAGTCACAGTATTCAAATTGGCAGTATGAAAAGAATGTTATTCATGCCAAAAAGTCCTGATTTCCCTTAAAAATAGATACAGAGAAAAAGTGTTTTTCTAGGATCTGCTTATGAAAATAAAATAAGTTGACTTTGACACCCTTGCATCTCTTGTCACATAAGCAATAGAATCCCTCTCCCCTCTCGCCCATCTCTTTGGTATTGAGAAGGTCATTGATGTTAGAATAAACATGTGCAGGTTGCATTGCCTATGTTGAAGACACTACAAGTCCTCAACCTGGATAGGCTGAAGATGATATGGCACAATGAACTCCACAATGAATCTTTCTGCAAACTGGAAAACTTGATCGTACAGCATTGCAGAGAACTATTGAAAATTTTCCCTTCCCTCATGCTGTCTAGACTCCAGGATCTAGAGCAACTGTATGTACAAGATTGTGACTCACTAGAAGAGGTGTTCAATCTTCTAGTTCTGATGGATATAAAGGAGACACATGCAGAAACAGTCACTCGGTTGAGAACTGTGTTTTTAGGAAATCTACCAAATCTAAAGCATATATGGAAGGAAAATCCTCAAATAAATATTTCCTTTCAAAGGCTTCAATTGGCATATGTTTGGGACTGTCCACTTCTCAAGAGTATCTTTCCAGCCTCTCTAGCCGAAGGTCTTCTGCAACTTGAAGACCTCAATATTGATTCTTGTGGTGTGGAGGAAATTGTGGCAGTGAAGGATGGAGGACGAAAAGAAGCTCCAATTATTAGGTTCCTGTTCCCCAAACTAAAGTCTTTGACTCTATGGGAATTGTCAAAACTGGACAAATTTTATCCGGGAATACATACTACAGAATGGCCAGCATTGAAAACATTGAATGTGAAAAGGTGTGACAAAATGAAGTTATTTTCTTTTGAATCTCAGAGTTTGCCGGGACCATGTGAGGAAGAGCATCTTGATATCCAAGTTCCGCAGCCACTTTTGTCATTTCAAGAGGTATGGTTCTCTACTCTGTTCCGTTTTTGTCCCTGTCCTGTACTGAATGATAGTCAACTACTTATATTCAAAGATGTCTCTGCTGGTATAGCAACTGACGGTGTCTTTCATCTCAGGCATATTATCAAATCATTTAAAAAGGCAGGGGTGGTTAATTAGGTACATTAGATTCATAATGTAACAAAAACCAATATGTTTGATAATGAGATAATGATGATGATTCACTTGTAATCAAATCTTACACACCTGACACTTCCAACAAAGTGTAAGCAGTCTCATAGATTTTCTGGAGGAATATCTAAACAGATAATTAACCTAGACTTTTCAGGTGACAAAATTGCTGTGTTGCTCTGTTATATATGGGAATATGTCGTTGCCCTATGACCAACTTTGTAAGATCTAGTACTTTTAGCGTTTGTTTTTTTTTCTTCATATCAAATTATGTCAAATTTTTTCTTAAGGATTTCTCTCCGTACAATTATTTTAATCCAACTGAATAATTTTCTGTCGAATTTTAGTAGGCAGCCAAACCATAGCTGCCTTTGGTTCTTGGCTTGCAATCTGCTGTGGTGCTTATTTTTTCTTTAATTCCAATATCTGTTGATTTAATGAGGCACTTCTGTTGCATTGTAAATTTTGTCTTCTTTCTCATTTGTTTTGTTGGAAATGTGTCAGAAATGTTATTTCTATATATTCCTGAAGTTGATAGGGGAACATCAACGGTGAGTTGCTTTTGATTATTTGGTACCCAGGTTGCCCCTCGCTTGAGGGAACTATCTCTGAACAATGAGGATGCTACAATGATACGGAAAAGCCAATTTCCAGCAAACCTCTTTGACAAACTCGAAGCTCTTCAGCTGAATTGCTTTCATGACAATTCCACAGTTTTTCCATTTGAATTCCTTCAGAGATTCCGTAAGGTCGAGAAACTTGTTGTTGCAAGTTGTCAATTCAAAGAGTTATTTGCATCTGAAGAACTTTTTGAGGAGGAGGAACATAAGGGCGCTGGCTCAAATACGGCATTTAAAATTGGATTTTCTACCCAATCTAGAACATATATGGAATCAAGAGTCTCAGCAGGATCATGTTATTCCAAGCCTTCAAACTCTAGAAGTATTGAATTGTGGCAATTTGAGAAATCTAGCACCATCCTCTGCTTCTTTCCAAAACCTAACAACTTTGGAAATGAAAAAATGCCACGGATTAATAAACATAGTGGCTTCCTCAACTGCCAAAACTCTGGCACAGCTGACAACGATGAGGATAATAGAATGCAACGCGTTGATAGAAATAGTAGCCAGCGATGGATGGAAAACTGAAGAGATCATGTTCAGAAGCTTAGACACTTTGGAACTCAATTGTTTACCAAGTCTCACTAACTTCTGCTCAGCAAATCACAATTTCAAATTTCCATTTTTGGATGACGTTATCGTGAGCCAATGCCCGAAGATGGAGTTTTTCTCAAAAGGTGCCTTGAGTGCACCGAATCTTGAGAGAGTTAGACGAACAGAAGAAGATTACGAAGGCCGTTGGCACAGAAATCTTAATGCCACCATACAACAGTTGTTCACTGAAAGGTACGTAAATAGAAATCCTCCAGTAAACAAGAAATATTAGGCCAAAGTAAGAGTTTTTATTATTTGTAATCCATAATATCAATATTGTATACTATATGTAAAAGTCAACGTATGTGAAAGATTTTAATTGGGGTTAAGTGAGACATGACTTTTATTAACACTGAAATGCTCTTGGTAATAAAAATTTTATTTTTTAAACATATTTTTGGTTTTGTAATTTAAAATAATCATATTTCTTCAACAGGCATGTTACTAGGTAAGAAACATAAAATCACTACAAGTTTTCTGAAATTTTATAGAATTTGCATATTTCATTTATATTTACAAAAAAGTATTTAGTAAAATAATTGATAGAAATGATGAAAAAAAAAAATGTTTTTTGTTCCTTATTCTCAAGTAAAGAAAATCAATCTAAATTTTAGTCCTCGTTTTAATATTTTATTTTAGTAAAACTATTAAAATATAATGATACAATGTGGTCACTTTATTAAAAGTAATATTTAAGATATGTAAATTTTATCATATGCTTATATTAAATTTTTGTGAACTCTTCTTCTGTTTAGATTTTTCTTTTACGTCTGATTTGTATGGTATCATTTTGTAATTTATGTTACAATGTTTATCTTTTTGACTTCCTTGACAGCTAAAATTTTATGCAACTCACAAGAATGAGCAAAATTGAGTGAGGAGCAGCAGGGATTGTTTACAATCTCAGAAGTCTTTTGTTTTGCACATCACAACTTCACTTCCTTATCTTGGAAGAGGTAATTTTGTGAGAATACTCAACATGAAAATTTTCTCTTTTAAGTTAACCAAGTATAAACAAGATGAATTGTTCTTGGATGGTCAAAAGGGTTTTTTTTCCCTTCAAATGTGTAAAACTATACCTTCTTCTTTTCTTTTTTTTTCTTTTTTTTTTAATGTTTTTTAATTATTCTTGGACTCAAAATTTATCATTGATAACTGTGTCAGCAAGTCAACAATCGATGTTCAAAGTATAACCCAAACAAGAACTGTGTACTAAGGACCCCCATGTCCCCCACACTACTAATTATTAAGGGACTAACTATTGATGTATTGCATTGCTTAAAAAATTGTTTAAGAGGATGGTTAACATTTACATGGTGTCAATTGAAGGAATATATTTATTTGTGCATAGACCTGCCATTTGCAATAACTCATTTTGTGACTTTTTTATGTAAAGGAATTATTTACCTAGTAGGATTAAATATAATTGTTGAAGCCACAACCATTCTATTTCATTTCACTTTCGCACTTACTAGCAATATTGTTGGATATATTTGTTTGTGGATATCTATATCATTGTACCTGGCAATGTGGTTTTGCCTTTAGTGTTAATGTATTCTGAAAGCATTTGATTTGGATGTTTCGACATCATTGTTTTTAGTATGCCTTTAGTAGCATTTATTCTCATTAGGGAGTAGGTTATTTTTTCACGTTCTTTCTCTATTGTCATCTTATCATTACGGTAGGTTTGGCTTCATTGTTTATCGATTTTGAGTTGACCTGACATTTATTTCTGTATTGCTCAATTATGCTTTGACAATTCTTTTGCTTTTGCTATATTCCGCCCCTTGATGCTGTTTTTGCTTTTGTTTCCATATTTCAAAACACATTGTGTGACAGAGAAATGCAACATATAATGGTCTTTTGATTCAAGGGGTTTCTTGCTTACTAGTAACTTAACTGCAACCACCAAAATTGAGACAATAGATTAAACTGCATCCACCAGTAAAAACCTAGTTCAGTTTTTATTCCCATTTTCTTCCTGAGCTGAACTTGGTTCCACGACGGTTTTTACAGGATGTTGCAAATGAAAAAGGGTGTTGGGGCATTCATCATGCACAAAGGCATTATGGCGGATCTTCGATGTAACTCTAGATAAATGCAAAAGCACGTCTTTGTTGAACTAAAGCAATGGGCCAAGTTATTTTAGTTCCCCACTTTGTATTCCAATTTTCGTTCTTTTTGGTGCAAACTTTTTAGTTCGTTCATTCCAGGGTTTCCTATGCATATTGGCTTGTAATATGCTAAATCTACCAATTAATCAACTAGCATCATTTTGAACCATGCATCTCTGGTATCTATCAAATTTGAAGCATGTGTGGAAGAACAATTCCCAATGAGCCTTTTCCTTGGAAAATCTCCGTCTCGGAGCCTAAATTGGCTCCATTGTGGAATGTATACTGCAAAACACTCTCCCAATGTCTAGCCCATTTATTTCCTTCTATCAAAGATGAGAAATTATCCCGGGCCTCTGGTGATTAAAAAAAAACCGACTTACCAACCAATCAACCATCCAACCATGGTTAGACTTCAGCAACTAAAAGAAACTGCAAGAGAAGCAACCAAAACAAATTAGATTCAATACTGAGAATCAAATGTCAAGACTGCAAATTTAGATTCTTCCAAGCAGCAACGACTTGGTTTTTCTTTCACTCAACTAAGTCCTTAAAGAATCAAGAACATGAAAGAAGGCCAGATTCTTATAAAGATTGGACACCCGGAAATTAAAACCACAGAAAAGATCAAGTTCTAAAATTCGTTTGATGTTTTCAATTCCACACTTCACCAGGAAACTAAATAGAAAAGAAGCACATGAAAAAGAGGCAAGAACACATCAAATTCAAGACAGTATGGATAGAATATAGGCATGAAATTTAAACATCAAGATCAAAAATTTATATTCTTCTAAGCATCAAGAACCGTAAAACAGGCCCAAAACATATTTTTCTTTCACAAACCATAAGGAGATCAGATTGTTCTAAAGATTGACTACCCAGAAACCAAAATATCAATAATAAAAATCTTGCAGACACAACATACTTGGGCATGGTCATAAATTCGTGGCAATCTCAATTAACACGTAGTCGTTTGTAAAATAGAAGGGTTCGTTCCTTTTCATTCTATATTGGTTCAGAACATACATATTGTCTGACTTTGCCACTAAAATAACAAAACAAATAAAACAAACACAAACATAAGTTATATGTGTGTTTGTGTATATATACTGTTATGTAGTATTATTTATTTATTTATTTATTTATTAGACTATAAATTAAACAATAAAAATAATATTTTTTATTTTTATAAATTTAATGCTATTTCTTAGAATTAGAAATTGAAATTTTTAAAAGACCAAATACTTAATCGCTTGAGTATCTCCTTCAATGTTAAACTTCTGTAAGTATTTGTGAACCAATTACAAATTAAGAAATTAAAAATGGAAACACAAAAATTAAAAAAAAGACGAGGTTTTAGCATTGCCGGATCCTAACATTACGTGACAAATATTCAGCGAGAATCGCTCAAACATCAACGTGCACGCAATTATACCAAGAAAACTTTAAACAAATTAATTTCTTGCCTTTCACTTTTAGGCCCCTGGAAACTACTGAGAACAGTGACTATTCTTCCTCCTACTTTTCTTTCATCTCAAGAGACAAAATGAAAAATAACCATCGTCTCATTTTGCTTCCTCCCACGTTCTTTTTTAAAACACTGTGGGTCAATACATGTTTTCTATACATGTCAGCGGAGGTATTAATGTGATATGCGGTGCTTGGAGGCTGGGATACGTCATGAAGATTCCCTGTTGCTGGATAGAACGCAGTATAGGACTGTAATCTGACTGGTGGGTTGAAATGACCAGGTAAAGTTGGTGGCCCTGGCATTCCAATTTAATTTCCCGTAAACGACATTGCCATTTTAAGGACAAGGAACACTTCATTGCAGAGGCCATTTTCCCTGAATCTTTCTGTTCATTGCATTTTTAAATGTTCGTGTAAAAGAAGCTTATCACCAGTTTAGGTCTGAACACATGAAGGCCAACCGAGCCGTCAGATTTTGGTCCATTTAGAACTCCAAAGCACAGAAGGGCAGTAGTCAACGTTACAGGGAATTGGGATTTAAGCTTTTAAACTTGCACCGCCAAGAGACCCGGGGAAAGAATAATGTCAACGGAACAAGCCTTCTCATGTCAAAATCCTAGTTATCTATGTAACACAAATACCTCCACAACACTGCAATGCTACAATTTTGGCAAGTTTTTGGTATCAAGGACTAAGTTTACATTTCCATGCAAATCAATGCAGCAAGACGAAGCAACGTCTGGTTTTGCGATGAGCATGTTCCCAGGCCAATTTTGATCCCGCAGTTGGAGGATATTCATCAGGCCTTTATACGGACCACAAATGAACCTGTTTATAGTTTTACAAGCATTAGATGATTCAAAAGCAGTTTTGTCCATCAAAGATTACCATTGGTCAAAATATTATTTAATAAAATCGGAAATGCACACACAAGTCCCACCAGAAGAAGAAATAGGAAAGCATAAAAAACTGGAAAGGATCTACACCTTAATGATGCTACTACTGTAGTATTTCACCTTTTATTGTTAATCCCATAGAATGCACCCTTAATAGGGCTAACCAACAAATTATACAGTAAGGTAGCTGTAACACTTGAGGAAAAATTACATGTATGGGTTTATTAACCAGAGATCCACAGAAGACATCCCTGAAAGACAAATGGCTGTGCTTCAAGTTAATGATGAGCATACATACGTCAATTAACAAACATCACAACTTTGTTGACTCTAAATGAAATCCAGTAATTCAGAAGAAATTGTCGTCAGAATCAGAAGAAGCTCACAATAATGTCTTCAGTTTTTGTGAAGTTTTGGTTCCTCGTTTGCATATTTATGAGAAAAGAACTACAGTAGATGCCACCCAGATGGAGAGGGACCTTCAATGTCATTATTTCCTCTCATGAGATCATAAATTCAACACCGCTAGAGTTGATTAGCTAGGAATATAATTGAGAATATTTGACTTCATTGGTAACAGCTAAAACCCTCATAAACTTAAAAAGTAAGACAACATCGCATATTGATAATCAAAATAAAACGCACTAAGAAAAGGAGAAAACTACTCACATGCTGGAAGATTGGATATGTCTGCAGAAACTGCACAAGGGGTCCCCAAGTTTGAAAGAGCTCCCCGTATGATTCCACAAGGAAAATAGAGATGCATGCTCATTGCTTGGGCAGCCTTGTTTTCTGCCAAGGCAGAAGGATCTTGAGGTAATCCACTATTTTCCATTGATGTATCTCCCGACATCCGTGCCAGCCACCTAAACCGATTATCTTGCAATACAAAAGTACCCTACAACACGGAAAAAGAAATCAACATGTGATCCACCCCCATGAGGACCCTTATCCAGATCCAAACTCATCATCCCAATGCAGATATTGACAAAACAAATCAAACTGTATGATTTTAGCTTCAAAATGGTGTTCTCAATGCACAAGGCTACCAGGCACTTTGGGATCTGGATGAAAGTCAGCCTCATCTTTGATTTTTTTTTCCTTTTTTTTCTTTTTTTTTACTATTTCCGCAACTCAAACCCGGAACCACCCCTCTAAATTTGTAACATGTGAGGTTTTGATCAGAGCCGTCACGAACAGCTCTTGAACTGGAAACTTACCCTATGATTTGTCTTCAAATTGTCTATCTGCTTCTTGAAAACCTCGGACCAGAAATCCTTGCAAATGAACTTTATTGCCTCTAGATGATCACTAAACCGCGGCCGCTCCATTGTATACCTAACAAAATAGAGACAAACACCTTAGATCAATTTCACATTCTATCTCCCCTCTCTGCACTAAAACCTACAAAGGTAGGTCAAAGTTGTCTTGCCCTTTCCTACACTTTCTCAGCAACCAAACAGCTAAATAATCACCAAAGAATTTAAAAAAAAAAATCACAATATAAACCCTAACCTAAAATCAACATTCAGATTCGAGGAAATATACAGTTGTATTCAGACAAAAAGGAGAATTTGTAAATTGAAGCGAAAATGGAAGTGAAATAGATAAGGTACCGTTCGGAGAGCTGGTGGCCGACCTGATAGCCGATGGCTTCGATCCGGCGAGCGGCGAGCTCCGGTTTGTTGGCGTAGAACCGATTGCAGTAGGAAGATACCATTTCCGTCAGCAGGCTATCAACGCAGCTCTCTGAGACTTCTCTTCCCATTCTCTTTTCTCCGACTCTCTCCCTTTTTTTTTTTTTTTTTTTTTTCTATTTGCTCGGCCAATATGATTTTTTTTTTTTTTTTTTCAATTGACGAACCCGAAATTTCCATACCTTTCGGGACCCAGAAAGATAGGATTCGGACCTTTTATCGCTTCTTTTGTCTCACTGTTTAAAGATAAGTTGATCTGGGTAATGGGTTGATGGTGTGATTTTTGTTTGGTGGAATTGTGTAACGTATTGTGGAATTGTGGGCCTTGAGATTCGGAGCCAATGGGCTCCAGGGAAATAAAGACTGGATCAATCCACACAAAAATGGGCTTGATAGTCCAGTTCCTTGGGCCTCTTTTGCAATCCAATCCAATCCAAATTGAAATCGACCGAACCGTTTGATTTTGAGCGGAAAACAAAATAATCTCACACTTTACCTTTAATATGTTTACATAAATAAATGCTTCTTCTCGATATCATTAAAGAAAAAAAAAAAAAAAAAGCTCAAAGGTTATATTTCTCGGTATTAAAATAAAATCACGTGGGGAGGGCATATATATAATTTTTTTTATTTTAAAATAAATCTTACATATTATATAATATAAAATTATAAATAATTAATATTTAAAAAAATTAAAATAAAAGTCTCTTTCTTCAATTCTTAATTTCGATAGATAATGCGTAACAATGTGATTTGAGTAAAAACAGCAAAATGGACACTCACATTAGTTGTTATAATATAATAATGATTATATGTCGTATTAATAAATAATTTAAATTATAAATTTTTTTTACTTAAAATATAACTTTTTTTATTAAGTTTTATTGAGTTTTACATTAAACAAAAAAGTGCTATCAATATTTTTTATTTTATCGTTGCAATTGCGGTGCACAGTAAACGTTGAAATCAGAGAACGTGTCTATACACAAACACACATTTTTTACCAACGACTACGTGTTAATTGAGATCGCCACGAATTTTATGACCATGCCCAAGAATGTTTCTCTCTGCAACATTTTTATTATTGATATCAGAAATACATAAATGCCAAACAGAAAATTCTACATCTTTCATTAGTATCATTTTTTCCTTCGTGATTCTTATTTTCTGTCTCTAAGTTTCCTTGATTGCTCCGAGAAAATATGGTGGTAGCGTTGCTCTCCATGCTGGATCAGAGGTTGGGTATAGCTTGGTCGGGCATTCCCTTGCATCCACAATCACAAAGGCCGTTCTTGCACTTGTAATCTCCGCAGCCACGACAGATGACAAGGCAATCACCGTTACTTTTGCATTGACCTATCATTTTCACTTCTTGCCCCTCCGATGCTTTAGATTCCTGGGGGAAACCTGCCATCAGATGTAATTATTTAATCATTATAATTAACTTTAATAAGAAATCATTAATGAAACATCACTCTGATGAAGGATCCATAATAATTCTCCCAAGGGGCCAACAGAAAATTCCCCCTCCCGCCCCCTTGGATCCATCCCTCAAACATGCACTATATATATATGTAGAGAGAGAGAGAGAGGGAGAGAGAGGGAGAGAGAGAGAGAGAGAGAAGAAGAAGAAGAAACTTTTACTTGAAACCATAACTAGCATGGCTACTAAGAAAGCCAACTTGATTGAAGTTTTCTCCATTTCTTTGATATACTTTGATTGGGTGTTTGAGTTATGTCTACTTGTTATATACGAGTTGGGACATTGACTCTTTCTAACATATTTATGGAAGAGCACAATATCGGATAATGTCGATATTTTACAACACCAATTAATGTTAATTAATGTTGACATCCTAAAATAGATTTGTTAAAATATTTTTAATTAATTGTATAATAATATTTTTAAATAATATCTTTATTAAGTGATTTGATTAATATAAAATTATTTTATATATTATTATATTATTATTAATTATAATTTTAAACTATAATTTATATATTAATTGATATATTTATTTTTATAATTATATATATATAATTAATTTAATTTTTTTTTAATACAAAAATTTTAATTAAAAATATTTAATTATAGTAAAAATTAGAAGAGATAAATTAGTTATTATGATACAACAAATTCTTTGAATATATTAATATTTTTCAACTTTCTTATGATATGTTAATTACAAATATTAGAAAAATAAATAAATAAATTATATTTTTTAGACAACTATGAATTTTTTTAGAATTTTTTAATTATTTTTTATATGAAATAATAATAATAATATTTTTTTAAAAATATTTTTAATTTTTGTTAATTATGAAAATTTATATAGTATATATTTTTAAAATTTATATAAATAATAGTTTATATGAATTAAATAAAATGTACTTCGTATTAAATCATTATTGAGTTGAATAAATGAGAAGTATTTTAAAATTTTAAATTTTATTAATATATTAAAAAATAATATCAATAAACTTTTAATTTAATATTTAATATTATAAAGAATTATTAAATTAATATCAAAAGATCATAAATAATAAAAATTTACTAAGAAATTAAAATTTAAATTAAATATTTAGATATTCATAAAATTAAATAAATGTTGAAACATAAGTATTTTATTGACTTTTTCTCAATTTTTTACAATATATATTTTATTAGATTTAAAACATATATATTAAGCAATATCTTACTAAAAAAGTCAAACTAATAAAATTTAAAATCTTACGATTAAGTTAATTTTAGAAAAAAAATTTCCTTTTAATCTTTTGTAAAAAAAAAAATTAAAAGGAAATTTTAAAAAAAAATTAATGTTAAAGTAATTTTTTTCTATTTTAAGAAGATTTTTAGAGTAAAGTTTTTTTATATATTAAGAAAAATAAATAAATATATTTGAGAAATATTTCATCTTTCATTTTATGCATTTTGCTTTCATAAAAAAAAATTTAAAAGTAGATTTTTCTTCTTTTTTTGCCTCTCATTCTTCTATGTGAGAAAATTTTATAATTATATCAATTTAATTATAATAAAAATATGATTCTATGAACACTCTTTATTTTATTATAATCAAATATATATTAATTAATTCATATAATATTATTTTGATTATAAATAAAATTTTCATAATTATAGTATATTTTAGTATTTTGAATTTGTAAATTTATGAGAAATTGTTATGTAATCAATTCTCAAGTTTTTTCTTAGTTTTAAAAAATATATATTTTTACACTTATATTAAACTTATACAAAGTATAATTTTTAATCATATCTATTAACAAATTTATTTTCATTTTTATTTCATTTTAAAAAAATTAAAATATTAAGTATTAATTTTTTTCACTAAAAAATTTAGTAGTAATAATTGTTTTTTTTCTAAATATTTGATTTAAGTTATTTTTTTTCTATAATTAATTAGATTTGAAATAACAAATAGTTATATTAAATTATTTTTAATAATTTTTGTATTTAAAAAAACAAAAGGAAATGATTTATAAGTCAACTTTTTCTTTTATTCCCATTTAAAGAATCTTGATGGTAGTTTTTTTTTTCTTTTTTTTAAGGAAAAAAAAAAATGTGAATTTGTGAGTTTTTTTAATCTATTAAGGATTCAAAAATAGTTTTTTTTTTTTGAAAAATTTTATAATTTCAAATATTTAATTATAACCAAATTTGGATTCTATAAATGAATAAAATTCTTATTTAATTATAATTAAATTTTATATCAAATGATTCATAAAATACTACTTTCGATTATAATCAAAATTTTTTTAATTATAAGTATATATTATTATCTTTAATTTAAAATTTTATAAGAAGTTATCATACAGAAGAAGTTAAAGTTATATCTTAATTTTTAAATAATATATATTTATATTAAATTTAGACTTACAAATTATAAAATTCTGAATATTTTATTAAAAAATATTAAAATAATAAATCTAAAAGTTGAAGTTTAATTAAATATGATTCAAGTTAAATTTACTTATTAATTTAAATTGAAAAATTAATTAATTAATTTATTTAATTTAATTTAAGGAGAATTTTATCTTTTAAATATATTCTAAGAAATTTTAAAATATTTTTTTTTCACTTTTAAGTTAATAAAAAAAAAAGTGTGTTAAGTTTTTTTTTTCATTTTAAAGAAATTTATGAATATATTTTTTTTTTTCTTTTTTAAGGAAAAAAAACTTAAATTTAAAAGATTTTCTTTTTAATTAAAAATAAGTTTTTAAAATTTTTTTAAATTACAATCAAATTTATATTAATTGATTCATATATTATTATTTTTAATTACAATAAAATTTCAATTATTATGATAATATCGAAACACTCAAATATACATATAAATATTATAGATTATATTATTCAATATATTGAATATTGATTTTTTTTTTTTTAATTTTTAAAATTATTATTTTTATTCATATTTTTTCCTAATAAAATATTATAAGTTAAAATTTTAAAATATTAAATTTATAATTTTTTTTTATTTATATATTACTTAACTTTTAAATTTTTTTAAATAAAAAATTTATATGTTACTTTTCTTCCCCTCATTTCTACAATAAGCCAAGTTCATCTAATCTTATTGTGCTATGTTTCTCAATGTTCTAAGAGTCAAGTTAGAGTATAAGTGTTATTACTCTTATTGTGAAATTAATCTTATCACTTCACTACTTGAATCTTTCTTATAAGAAACATAATTATAAAATACATATGTAATTTATATTTATTATTTATAATTAATTTACATTAAAAATATGTATCATTAATATTTTTTTTTTCATTTAAATTTTAACTCTAATAAGAATTTATTAACAAAAAAAAAAGTGTAAAAACTCAAATTCACTAGAGATCTAAATATAATCTGAATAACTAATATGATAAATTATGAAATATTAAAAACAACTATTTTTTATTTTAAACCGTCAGAGATTAAGAAAGAAGATTGGAATTCCAACTCAATCTTCTTTCTGAGTATAAATCAATTTCTAATCGCCATGTCACTTGCTATCAGGAAAGCAAGCCTACTGTCAAGTAAGTAAAAGTCTGAGCCCATCCTCGATGTCTCGTCTTCTACTTTTAAAATGTCTGGTTGAATTGAAAGGAAAAAGTATATTTTTTATGAATAAAATATGAAATTCAAACTTGATCTCGCACGTTTGGTGCCTCATCCCCTTACGTCCTATCTTCATGGCTACTCCTTTTTTATTTTCTCTTTCCCTTACATTTGACTAAACTTGCACCAATAAGTTACAAAATATTTGCTCTTTTAAGTGAGGAAACTGAGTTCTTTTGGCCACATTCTTAAACGTCTAAATCTAGTCGGTTGTTTAACATCAAAAAACCAGCACAAACAGAACGTGTTCCATCAGGGAGAAAAGCAAGCACCCCAATTTGAGACAAGTTCAACTGAAGAGATAAACAAAGTACATGATTTTTATTTATATCACAAAACCAACACAGCCATGAAGTGCAATGGCATGTGATCTTTCAATCGATAGAGTTTTATTTGTGAGATCCCTACGGATTCTACATGCTCCCCAGCCAGTCCCCTCAATATTAATATATAGCGGGCAAGCAGATGATGCCTGCAAAAATATGAATACAGGTACTGCGGTGTAAAACATTCTGTTGGAGTGAAAACCATATGTGCATGGTGGCTTTAAGATGGCAAATCAACTTCAGTTAAAAACCATCTTTGCAAACCTAATAGACTTACCGCTTGCAACCATTCGGCCGGCATTTCCAATGCTTTTTGCCATGTTCACGGCCACGGCCTCCTGCATGTTGCAAAAGAAATCAAGTGATTAGCTCTACCTGAAAGGCAGTGAAACCTTAATGCCATAAATGGCCTATTTCTGTAAACGACATTAGGTGAGAACACCATCTTCACCTCACTGGTTGTTACCCTTACCCATATGCACCTCTTAATGGTTATTTCCAGTGGTAGACAACTTGGAATAGCATGAACAACATTAGAATCATTCCCAACAGTTACACTTCCTAGTTCGCCAACACGACGATTCTCATCTTCAGGCGCACCATGCTCTTTGCCACACGGATTGACGTGTGGGCCTGCAAGCAATACCCAAAATATTCAACATAGAAATTCCTGAAAGACATACAGATATTTATCATTCCTTGTGTGTCTCAAATTAAGAGTATTGAGAAGCATATATTTATTGTACCAGTTGACATGCAACCAACCATTTGTTGTGTCTCTGAGGGAATGAAAACGAAAGCCACGAAGCCCTGGCTTGAGGCCTGAAACATTTCTAGTAGTCGTAGTTGGTCCTCAGGGCAAACAAATCAACACTCCTCATGATTATTCGTTCCAAAAAAGTAGCTGTACATGCTCACTGTAGTCAACCATAGAAAATAGAAGAACAAACATCTTCATTGCAACATATCAAACAACAAGAACAATTCTTTCAAAATTTAAAATGAAAAAATAAAAAAACATATTAAAAAAAAAGATAATAGATCAATCAAATTCAAATAAAAATAAAAGGGTAGCAGGATCTCCTTATTTTCTATGGAACTAAAGAGCAGGAAAAATAAAGGTAAAAAGAGATGGACAGAGATAGAATTAGACATTACCTCAAAGCACCCCTTGGACAGTTGTGAGAGAGAATTAGAGTTATGGTTAGCTGTGAAGACTGAAGAGTGAGGTAGGTTTTTGATACTCTATAAATGGCATTTTCTCAATTTTTAACCATTTACACGGCAAGAGGAAACAAAAATCAAATAGGGAATTTGGCGGTGAACTTCTTGTACTTTCCTCACATAACTACTTTACAACATGGTAATTTTTAATTTTAACCATACCCAGGTTTAATGGGCTGGACCCTCAATGAAGCTGACCAACAAATTATACAGTAGCTTAGCTGTGATGCTCGAGGAAAAAATACATGTCTGGGTGAACATAAAAGAGAGGGTTCAGTACCCAGAGAGATCCACAGACCCAAAGGTCATATTTTTTTAATGAATGCAATTTTTTAAATTTATTGACAAAAATTAAATCATGTGGGAAAGCCATATATATATATATATATATATTTGCATTATTAGGTGCTCTCTTTATTAATTAACAAGATAGAAATTTCAACCAATTCTCAATTTTGATGGGTATACATGGCAACTTAATTTTGAATAAAAACGGCAAAATGCACACATGCACTCGTCGATATAACAATAATGAATATATACTGTATTCATAGATAATCTGAATTTGAAAAACATTTTCTTTTGTGGGTTTTAAAAGTTATTTTTGATTTAGTTTTACCTAGAAAAACCTACCATGACTTTTAATTTTGTTATTGCAATTGCGGGTATACACTAAGCATTGAAATCAGAGAAAATATTTATACACGCACATATCTATATATATTATGTTTGTGTTTGTTTATTTGTTATTATATATAGAACTCCTCGTGGTTTAATATGGGAATTGAGCTCGATGACACTTGACGTGTGTTACTAACGGGACTGCCAACACGAGAATGTTACTTCTGAAACATTTTATTATTGGTATCAGAAATACGTAAGTGCCAAACAGAAATTCTACATCTTTAATTAGTATCATTTTTTTCTTCATGATTCTTATTTTCTGTCTCTTGTTTTCCTTTATTACTCCGAGAAAATATGGTTGTGGCACTGCTCTCAGCGTTGGATCAGGGGTTGTGTATAACTTGGTTGGTCATTCCCACACATCCGCAAACACAAAGGCCGGCGGTGCACTTGTTCAATATGCAGCCATTGCAGGTGCTAATGCAATCAGAAGGAACTTGGCATTGAACTGGTTTCTGATCCTCCAACTCCTTCGTTGCCTTGGATTCATGGGGAAGGCCTGCCATCAAATGCAATTATTTAATCATTATAATTAACTTTAATAAGAAATCATTAATGAAGGGGTCAGAGGAAAATTCCCCATCCTGCTCCCTTGGATGCATCCCTCAAACATGCACTTTATATATATCGAGAGAGAGAGGGAGAAACTTTTACTTGTAGCTATAATTAGCATGGCCACTAAGAAAGCCAACTTGATTGAAGCTTTCTCCATTTCCCTTCCCTTTGTTTTTTGTTGGCAGTGCTTAAAGGATGTATTTTAATTTGATGTTTTTGAAGTCTGTCTTTCTAGCATATTTATCGAAGAGTATAATATTAAATAATGTTGATATTTTATAATATAAATTAATTTTGATAAAAAAAAGTAATTTTTGTTATTAAATTTATTATTTATTTTTATTTTTATCACTTAATATAATTTATTTTAATTAAATTATTTAATTTAATTATTATATCACTCAATTAGTTAAAATTTTATTAAATTTATTTTTTAAAAAATAAATTTTTATGTAATTAATTTAATCAATCAATATTTTGATAGAAATTAGGTTAATTTTTTTTTTAACTTAAAATAACAACATAAAACAAAATTTAAAAATATTAACAAATATTTCAAGAATAATTATTTTTTTTCTATTTAACAGTCTACTTACCCTAAAAAATAAACTTAAAACAGAATTCAATAACTATAATTTATCATATGAAAGAGACTCAATTTAAAAAAGTCAGTGAGTAATTTTAGGAAACTTAGGAAATTTGATTGTTATTATTATTATTAAAAAAAATTGTTAGATATTTGCTAACACACCTAAAAATGACTTAAGATAGAATCCAATAATTATAATTTATCATATGAAAGAGACTCAGTGAGTATCTTTAGAAAATTTAGGAAATTTGATTGTTATTATTATTATTATAAAAAAAAAAATTATTAGACATTTGCTAATA
Source organism: Rhizophora mangle (assembly GCA_037832345.1). Classification (NCBI taxonomy): domain Eukaryota; kingdom Viridiplantae; phylum Streptophyta; class Magnoliopsida; order Malpighiales; family Rhizophoraceae; genus Rhizophora; species Rhizophora mangle. The sequence goes on along the minus strand of JBAPLJ010002339.1, from coordinate 13,876 downwards.
CAAAAAAGGAAATTTGTTAGACCACTCATTTCTATTATTTAGATATAATATATGTTTATTTCATTAAAAAAAGTTATTAAATATATAAATTTTATTATTAAATATATAAATTTATTTATACATATAATTTATTTTTTTTTATTTTATTAAAAATAGTTTAAAAAAACTTGAATTGTGATTATTTCTTTAAAAAAAAATTTGAGAATAATTTTTGTTACGAAAACAAAAAAAAAAAAAAAAAAACAAAAGAGTATAAAAAATTATGAGTATTTTTTTCTTTTCAAGAAAAAAATTTTTTTTTTTTATTTTTGCTTCCCAAGCAAATAAATAGAAAATTTTAAAAGTATTTTTTAAAAAAAATATTTTTAAATTTTTATTAATTATAAATATTTGTATTATATAAATTTTAAATATATGTGAATAAGAATTTATATAAATTAAATAAATTATAATTTATATTAAATTATAATTAAGTTAAATAAATAAAAAAAATTTTAAATTTTAATTTTATTAAAATATTAAAAATATTGTAAATAATTTATTAAATTAATATTAAATATTATAAGAAATAAAAATTTATTTAAAAAATAAAATTTAAATTAAATATTTAAATATTTATAAAACTAAGTAAATTATAAAAGGACCCAATTTTGGAAGGCCAAGCTTAGCTCAATCCTCGTCCTAGCCCAATTCTATTCACCCTTGTTTGATTCAACCGCATTTTTTTTTTTTAATTAAAAGGCTGATATATTTTCATAAATTTAATTTTCTTCCTTGATGAAAGGAGTTCAAGAATTTTAAAACGTAAGTCTAAACTATTAACTACTGAGATATCTCTTTAGTAACATTTTGTTTTCTTTTTTTTTTTTTTATCACATGGTGAATTAGTTAATCTTAATCATATATTAAATTCAAGAAAAACTCATGTATAATCCATTTATACAATGTATAGAAGAAAGTATTAAATTCTAATAACGTCTTGCTTTGCTCAAAGATTGTACACTTTTTATTTTAATATTTATGGTAAGATTATTCGTAGGCTAGCTTAAGCTTTAATTGACACTAATCCTCACAGAATCTGAATTCTTCAATGACTCTTAATACCTGCTTCCCAAGTTATTCAATTTGAATTCTTTAAAAAAAAAAAAAAATATTACGCCACCTTAACTGAAGTTTGAATTCAAAAAATTTATATAACCTAAACAACAAATAACTTCTACCACTTTAAATTACACGATTGAATTCTTCCGCATATTTAAGATTTTAGTCTTGAATTACTCCCTAAAAAGGGTTATTTTAAAAAAAAAAAAAAAAAAAACCACTCTCATTGGAGTGACCTTCTTGGTAATTTGCATTGTAATTTATGATTGAAATTTGGAAACTTTAAAAGGTATATTAGATATACATAAGGTTTTTAACAAATGGTAAAATTAAATTATTTAATATAACTATTAAAAAGTAGAAGTATTTGTTGATTATATTATCTTTTGTAAAAAAAATTATTTATTAATATATATATATAAATAATATATATATATACATTATTTTTAAAAATTTAAAATTTAATATTTTATGTGTTTGATGTCAATTCAATATTTTGACAGGTACATCTAATTTTTTTTCTTTTTTCTTTTTGAGAACTTATCTAAATTTTTTTCTTGAGCGTTCCTAACTTTGTAGGTCTAGAGACAGAATTTTTATTTTCTTTCTTTTTTTTTTTTTAATCTTTTTGTTTTCGTGTGTTTTTTTACCCCTCAGTTTTTAATCAACAATTTTCATGGTTTCGCCAACAGGGTAAAGCGCATAGAATGAACCGTATAAACCGCCAAACTGAACCGACAACCACTACAGAAAAATTTAAAATGAAAAAATAAAAAAACATATTAAAAAAAAAGATAATAGATCAATCAAATTCAAATAAAAATAAAAGGGTAGCAGGATCTCCTTATTTTCTATGGAACTAAAGAGCAGGAAAAATAAAGGTAAAAAGAGATGGACAGAGATAGAATTAGACATTACCTCAAAGCACCCCTTGGACAGTTGTGAGAGAGAATTAGAGTTATGGTTAGCTGTGAAGACTGAAGAGTGAGGTGGGTTTTTGATACTTTATAAATGGCATTTTCTCAATTTTTAACCATTTACACGGCAAAGAGGAAACAAAAATCAAACAGTGAATTTGGTGGTGAACTTCTTGTACTTTCCTCACTTAACCATCCTTAGATTCATGGGGAAGGCCTGCCATCAAATGCAATTATTTAATCATTATAATTAACTTTAATAAGAAATCATTAATGAAGGGGTCAGAGGAAAAATCCCCATCCCGCTCCCTTGGATGCATCCCTCAAACATGCACTTTATATATATCGAGAGAGAGAGGGAGAAACTTTTACTTGTAGCTATAATTAGCATGGCCACTAAGAAAGCCAACTTGATTGAAGCTTTCTCCATTTCCCTTCCCTTTGTTTTTTGTTGGTGGTGCTTAAAGGTTGTATTTTAATTTGATGTTTTTGAAGTCTCTTTCTAGCATACTTATAGAAGAGCACAATATTAAATAATGTTGATATCTTATAATATAAATTAATTTTTGATATAAAAAAAAGTAATTTTTGTTATTAAATTTATTATTTATTGTTTTTTGTATCACTTAATATAGTTTATTTTAATTAAATTACTTAATTTTAATTTAATTATTATATCACTCAATTAGTTAAAAATTCATGAAATTTATATTTTAAAAAATAAATTTGTATGTATGTAATTAAATTAATTAATTAATATTTTGATAGAAATTAGGTTAGATTTGTTGACTTAAGATAAGATAAAACAAAATTTAAAAATATTAACAAGTTTTTTATGAATAATTATTTTTTTATTTGACAGTCTACTTATCCTAAAAATAACTTAAAATAGAATCCAATAATTATAATTTATCATATGAAAGAGACTCAATCTAAAAAAGTTAGTGAGTATCTTTAGGAAATGCAGGAAATTTGATTGTTATTATTATTATAAAAGAAATTGTTAGATATTTATTAACACATTTAAAAATGACTTAAGACAAAATCCAATAATTATAATTTATCATATGAAAGACACTCAATTTAAATAAGTCAGTAAATATTTTTAAGAAATTTGATTGTTATTATTATTATAAAAAAAAAATTGTTAAATATTTACTAATACAAAAAAGGGAATTTGTTAGACTATTCATTTCTATTATTTAGATACGATATATGTTTATTTCATTAAAATGTTATTAAATATATAAATTTATTATTAAATACATAAATTTATTATAATACAATTTTTTATTATTTTATTAAAAAATAATTTTAAAAAAACTTGAATTGTAACTATTTCTTAAAAAAAAGAAAAATAATTTGAGAATAGTTTTTGTCATGAAAACAAAAAGAAAAAAAAACAAAAGAGTATAAAATTATGAATATTTTTTTTTTTTTTTTTTTTTTTCTAAGCAAATAAATAGAAAATTTTAAAAATATTTTTTAAAAAATATATATATTTTTTTAAATTTTTATTAATTATGAATATTTATATTATATAAATTTTAAATATATGTAAATAAGAATTTATATAAATTAAATAAATTATAATTTATATTAAATTATAATTAAGTTGAATAAATGAAAATTTTTTTTTTAATTTTTAATTTTATTAAAATATTTAAAATATTGTAAATAATTTATTAAAATAATATTAAATATTATAAAAAAATAAAAATTTATTTAAAAAATAAGACTTAAATTAAATATTTGAATATTTATAAAACTAAGTAAACGTTAAAAGGACCCAAATTTGGAAGGCCAAGCTGAGCTCAATCCTCGTCCTAGCCCAATTCTATTCACCCTTGTTTGATTCAACCGCATTTTTTTTTTTTAATTAAAAGGCTGATATATTTTCATAAATTTAATTTTCTTCCTTGATGAAAGGAGTTCAAGAATTTTAAAACGTAAGTCTAAACTATTAACTACTGAGATATCTCTTTAGTAACATTTTGTTTTCTTTTTTTTTTTTTTTATCACATGGTGAATTAGTTAATCTTAATCATATATTAAATTCAAGAAAAACTCATGTATAATCCATTTATACAATGTATAGAAGAAAGTATTAAATTCTAATAACGTCTTGCTTTGCTCAAAGATTGTACACTTTTTATTTTAATATTTATGGTAAGATTATTCGTAGGCTAGCTTAAGCTTTAATTGACACTAATCCTCACAGAATCTGAATTCTTCAATGACTCTTAATACCTGCTTCCCAAGTTATTCAATTTGAATTCTTTAAAAAAAAAAAAAGATATTACGCCACCTTAACTGAAGTTTGAATTCAAAATTTATAACCTAAACAACAAATAACTTCTACCACTTTAAATTACACGATTGAATTCTTCCGCATATTTAAGATTTTAGTCTTGAATTACTCCCTAAAAGGGTTATTTTAAAAAAAAAAAAAAAAAAACCACTCTCATTGGAGTGACCTTCTTGGTAATTTGCATTGTAATTTATGATTGAAATTTGGAAACTTTAAAAGGTATATTAGATATACATAAGGTTTTTAACAAATGGTAAATTAAATTATTTAATATAACTATTAAAATAGAAGTATTTGTTGATTATATTATCTTTTGTAAAAAAATTATTTATTAATATATAAATAATATATATATATGTACATTATTTTTAAAAATTTAAAATTTAATATTTTATGTGTTTGATGTCAATTCAATATTTTGACAGGTACATCTAATTTTTTTTCTTTTTTCTTTTTGAGAACTTATCTAAATTTTTTTCTTGAGCGTTCCTAACTTTGTAGGTCTAGAGACAGAATTTTTATTTTCTTTCTTTTTTTTTTTTTAATCTTTGTTTTCGTGTGTTTTTTACCCCTCAGTTTTTAATCAACAATTTTCATGGTTTCGCCAACAGGGTAAAGCGCATAGAATGAACCGTATAAACCGCCAAACTGAACCGACAACCACTACAGAAAAATTTAAAATGAAAAAATAAAAAAACATATTAAAAAAAAAGATAATAGATCAATCAAATTCAAATAAATAAAAGGGTAGCAGGATCTCCTTATTTTCTATGGAACTAAAGAGCAGGAAAAATAAAGGTAAAAAGAGATGGACAGAGATAGAATTAGACATTACCTCAAAGCACCCCTTGGACAGTTGTGAGAGAGAATTAGAGTTATGGTTAGCTGTGAAGACTGAAGAGTGAGGTGGGTTTTTGATACTTTATAAATGGCATTTTCTCAATTTTTAACCATTTACACGGCAAGAGGAAACAAAAATCAAACAGTGAATTTGGTGGTGAACTTCTTGTACTTTCCTCACTTAACCATCCTTAGATTCATGGGGAAGGCCTGCCATCAAATGCAATTATTTAATCATTATAATTAACTTTAATAAGAAATCATTAATGAAGGGGTCAGAGGAAAAATCCCCATCCCGCTCCCTTGGATGCATCCCTCAAACATGCACTTTATATATATCGAGAGAGAGAGGGAGAAACTTTTACTTGTAGCTATAATTAGCATGGCCACTAAGAAAGCCAACTTGATTGAAGCTTTCTCCATTTCCCTTCCCTTTGTTTTTTGTTGGTGGTGCTTAAAGGTTGTATTTTAATTTGATGTTTTTGAAGTCTCTTTCTAGCATACTTATAGAAGAGCACAATATTAAATAATGTTGATATCTTATAATATAAATTAATTTTGATATAAAAAAAAGTAATTTTTGTTATTAAATTTATTATTTATTGTTATTTGTATCACTTAATATAGTTTATTTTAATTAAATTACTTAATTTTAATTTAATTATTATATCACTCAATTAGTTAAAAATTCATGAAATTTATATTTTAAAAAATAAATTTGTATGTAATTAAATTAATTAATTAAATATTTTGATAGAAATTAGGTTAGATTTGTTGACTTAAGATAAGATAAAACAAAATTTAAAAAATATTAACAAGTTTTTTATGAATAATTATTTTTTTTTTTTGACAGTCTACTTATCCTAAAAAATAACTTAAAATAGAATCCAATAATTATAATTTATCATATGAAAGAGACTCAATCTAAAAAAGTTAGTGAGTATCTTTAGGAAATGCAGGAAATTTGATTGTTATTATTATTATAAAAAAGAAATTGTTAGATATTTATTAACACATTTAAAAATGACTTAAGACAAAATCCAATAATTATAATTTATCATATGAAAGACACTCAATTTAAATAAGTCAGTAAATATTTTTAAGAAATTTGATTGTTATTATTATTATAAAAAAAAAAAATTGTTAAATATTTACTAATACAAAAAAAAGGGAATTTGTTAGACTATTCATTTCTATTATTTAGATACGATATATGTTTATTTCATTAAAATGTTATTAAATATATAAATTTATTATTAAATACATAAATTTATTATAATACAATTTTTTATTATTTTATTAAAAATAATTTTAAAAAAACTTGAATTGTAACTATTTCTTAAAAAAAGAAAAAATAATTTGAGAATAGTTTTTGTCATGAAAACAAAAAGAAAAAAAAACAAAAGAGTATAAAATTATGAATATTTTTTTCTTTTTTTTTTCTTCTAAGCAAATAAATAGAAAATTTTAAAAATATTTTTTAAAAATATATATATTTTTAAATTTTTATTAATTATGAATATTTATATTATATAAATTTTAAATATATGTAAATAAGAATTTATATAAATTAAATAAATTATAATTTATATTAAATTATAATTAAGTTGAATAAATGAAAATTTTTTTAAATTTTTAATTTTATTAAAATATTTAAAATATTGTAAATAATTTATTAAATTAATATTAAATATTATAAAAAATAAAAATTTATTTAAAAAATAAGACTTAAATTAAATATTTGAATATTTATAAAACTAAGTAAACGTTAAAAGGACCCAAATTTGGAAGGCCAAGCTGAGCTCAATCCTCGTCCTAGCCCAATTCTATTCACCCTTGTTTGATTCAACCGCATTTTTTTTTTTTAATTAAAAGGCTGATATATTTTCATAAATTTAATTTTCTTCCTTGATGAAAGGAGTTCAAGAATTTTAAAACGTAAGTCTAAACTATTAACTACTGAGATATCTCTTTAGTAACATTTTGTTTTCTTTTTTTTTTTTTTTTATCACATGGTGAATTAGTTAATCTTAATCATATATTAAATTCAAGAAAAACTCATGTATAATCCATTTATACAATGTATAGAAGAAAGTATTAAATTCTAATAACGTCTTGCTTTGCTCAAAGATTGTACACTTTTTATTTTAATATTTATGGTAAGATTATTCGTAGGCTAGCTTAAGCTTTAATTGACACTAATCCTCACAGAATCTGAATTCTTCAATGACTCTTAATACCTGCTTCCCAAGTTATTCAATTTGAATTCTTTAAAAAAAAAAAAAGATATTACGCCACCTTAACTGAAGTTTGAATTCAAAATTTATAACCTAAACAACAAATAACTTCTACCACTTTAAATTACACGATTGAATTCTTCCGCATATTTAAGATTTTAGTCTTGAATTACTCCCTAAAAGGGTTATTTTAAAAAAAAAAAAAAAAAAAAAACCACTCTCATTGGAGTGACCTTCTTGGTAATTTGCATTGTAATTTATGATTGAAATTTGGAAACTTTAAAAGGTATATTAGATATACATAAGGTTTTTAACAAATGGTAAATTAAATTATTTAATATAACTATTAAAATAGAAGTATTTGTTGATTATATTATTTTTTGTAAAAAAATTTATTTATTAATATATAAAAAAATATATATATATATGTACATTATTTTTAAAAAATTTAAAATTTAATATTTTATGTGTTTGATGTCAATTCAATATTTTGACAGGTACATCTAATTTTTTTTCTTTTTTCTTTTTGAGAACTTATCTAAATTTTTTTCTTGAGCGTTCCTAACTTTGTAGGTCTAGAGACAGAATTTTTATTTTCTTTCTTTTTTTTTTTTTAATCTTTGTTTTCGTGTGTTTTTTACCCCTCAGTTTTTAATCAACAATTTTCATGGTTTCGCCAACAGGGTAAAGCGCATAGAATGAACCGTATAAACCGCCAAACTGAACCGACAACCACTACAGAAAAATTTAAAATGAAAAAATAAAAAAACATATTAAAAAAAAAGATAATAGATCAATCAAATTCAAATAAAAATAAAAGGGTAGCAGGATCTCCTTATTTTCTATGGAACTAAAGAGCAGGAAAAATAAAGGTAAAAAGAGATGGACAGAGATAGAATTAGACATTACCTCAAAGCACCCCTTGGACAGTTGTGAGAGAGAATTAGAGTTATGGTTAGCTGTGAAGACTGAAGAGTGAGGTAGGTTTTTGATACTTTATAAATGGCATTTTCTCAATTTTTAACCATTTACACGGCAAGAGGAAACAAAAATCAAACAGTGAATTTGGTGGTGAACTTCTTGTACTTTCCTCACTTAACCATCCTTAGATTCATGGGGAAGGCCTGCCATCAAATGCAATTATTTAATCATTATAATTAACTTTAATAAGAAATCATTAATGAAGGGGTCAGAGGAAAAATCCCCATCCCGCTCCCTTGGATGCATCCCTCAAACATGCACTTTATATATATCGAGAGAGAGAGGGAGAAACTTTTACTTGTAGCTATAATTAGCATGGCCACTAAGAAAGCCAACTTGATTGAAGCTTTCTCCATTTCCCTTCCCTTTGTTTTTTGTTGGTGGTGCTTAAAGGTTGTATTTTAATTTGATGTTTTTGAAGTCTCTTTCTAGCATACTTATAGAAGAGCACAATATTAAATAATGTTGATATCTTATAATATAAATTAATTTTTTGAATAAAAAAAAGTAATTTTTGTTATTAAATTTATTATTTATTGTTATTTGTATCACTTAATATAGTTTATTTTAATTAAATTACTTAATTTTAATTTAATTATTATATCACTCAATTAGTTAAAAATTCATGAAATTTATATTTTAAAAAAAATAAATTTGTATGTAATTAAATTAATTAATTAATATTTTGATAGAAATTAGGTTAGATTTGTTGACTTAAGATAAGATAAAACAAAATTTAAAAATATTAACAAGTTTTTTTTGATGAATAATTATTTTTTTTTATTTGACAGTCTACTTACCCTAAAAATAACTTAAAATAGAATCCAATAATTATAATTTATCATATGAAAGAGACTCAATCTAAAAAAGTTAGTGAGTATCTTTAGGAAATGCAGGAAATTTGATTGTTATTATTATTATAAAAGAAATTGTTAGATATTTATTAACACATTTAAAAATGACTTAAGACAAAATCCAATAATTATAATTTATCATATATGAAAGACACTCAATTTAAATAAGTCAGTAAGTATTTTTAAGAAATTTGATTGTTATTATTATTATAAAAAAAAAAATTGTTAAATATTTACTAATACAAAAAAGGGAATTTGTTAGACTATTCATTTCTATTATTTAGATACGATATATGTTTATTTCATTAAAATGTTATTAAATATATAAATTTATTATTAAATACATAAATTTATTATAATACGATTTTTTATTATTTTATTAAAAATAATTTTAAAAAAACTTGAATTGTAACTATTTCTTAAAAAAAGAAAAAATAATTTGAGAATAGTTTTTGTCATGAAAACAAAAAGAAAAAAAAACAAAAGAGCATAAAATTATGAATATTTTTTTTTTTTTTTTTTCTTCTAAGCAAATAAATAGAAAATTTTAAAAATATTTTTTAAAAATATATATATTTTTAAATTTTTTATTAATTATGAATATTTATATTATATAAATTTTAAAAATATATGTAAATAAGAATTTATATATAAATTAAATAAATTATAATTCATATTAAATTATAATTAAGTTGAATAAATGAAAATTTTTTTAAAATTTTTAATTTTATTAAAATATTTAAAATATTGTAAATAATTTATTAAATTAATATTAAATATTATAAAAAAATAAAAATTTATTTAAAAAATAAGACTTAAATTAAATATTTGAATATTTATAAAACTAAGTAAACGTTAAAAGGACCCAAATTTGGAAGGCCAAGCTGAGCTCAATCCTCGTCCTAGCCCAATTCTATTCACCCTTGTTTGATTCAACCGCATTTTTTTTTTTTTAATTAAAAGGCTGATATATTTTCATAAATTTAATTTTCTTCCTTGATGAAAGGAGTTCAAGAATTTTAAAACGTAAGTCTAAACTATTAACTACTGAGATATCTCTTTAGTAACATTTTGTTTTCTTTTTTTTTTTTTTTATCACATGGTGAATTAGTTAATCTTAATCATATATTAAATTCAAGAAAAAATCATGTGTATAATCCATTTATACAATGTATAGAAGAAAGTATTAAATTCTAATAACGTCTTGCTTTGCTCTAAGCTTGTACACTTTTTATTTTATTATTTATGGTAAGATTGTTCGTAGGCTAGCTTAAGCTTTAGTTGACACTAATCCTCACAGAATCTGAATTCTTCAATGACTCTTAATACCTGCTTCCCAAGTCATTCAATTTGAATTCTTTGGTGATATACAATGTTGTCAAAAAAAAAAAAAAAAAAAAAAGATATTACGCCACCTTAACTGAAGTTTGAACTCAAAATTTATAACCTAAACAACAAATAACTTCTACCACTTTAAATTACACAATTGAATTCTTCCGCATATTTAAGATTTTAGTCTTGAATTAGTCCCTAAAAGGTTTTTTTTTAAAAAAAAAAAAAAAGAAAAAAATCACTCTCATTGGAGTGACCTTCTTGGTAATTTGCATTGTAATTTATGATTGAAATTTGGAAACTTTAAAAGGTATATTAGATATACATAAGGTTTTTTTAACAAATGGTAAATTAAATTATTTAATATAACTATTAAAATAGAAGTATTTATTGATTATATTATTTTTTGTTAAAAAATTATTTATTAATATGTAGATAAATAAAAATATATATATATACATTATGTACATCAAAATTTTAAAATTTTTAATTTTATTTTATTTGATGTCAAATTAAATATTTTGATAGGTACATTTAATTTTTTTTCTTTTTTCTTTTTTTTTGAGAACTTATCTAAATTTTTTTTCTTGAGCGTTCCTAACTTTGTAGGTCTAGAGACAGAATTTTTATTTTCTTTCTTTTTTTTTTTTTAATCTTTGTTTTCGTGTGTTTTTTACCCCTCAGTTTTTAATCAACAATTTTCATGGTTTCGCCAACAGGGTAAAGCGCATAGAATGAACCGTATAAACCGCCAAACTGAACCGACAACCACTACAGAAAAATTTAAAATGAAAAAATAAAAATTCAAATAAAAATAAAAGGGTAGCAGGATCTCCTTATTTTCTATGGAACTAAAGAGCAGGAAAAATAAAGGTAAAAAGAGATGGACAGAGATAGAATTAGACATTACCTCAAAGCACCCCTTGGACAGTTGTGAGAGAGAATTAGAGTTATGGTTAGCTGTGAAGACTGAAGAGTGAGGTAGGTTTTTGATACTTTATAAATGGCATTTTCTCAATTTTTAACCATTTACACGGCAAGAGGAAACAAAAATCAAACAGTGAATTTGGTGGTGAACTTCTTGTACTTTCCTCACTTAACCATCCTTAGATTCATGGGGAAGGCCTGCCATCAAATGCAATTATTTAATCATTATAATTAACTTTAATAAGAAATCATTAATGAAGGGGTCAGAGGAAAAATCCCCATCCCGCTCCCTTGGATGCATCCCTCAAACATGCACTTTATATATATCGAGAGAGAGAGGGAGAAACTTTTACTTGTAGCTATAATTAGCATGGCCACTAAGAAAGCCAACTTGATTGAAGCTTTCTCCATTTCCCTTCCCTTTGTTTTTTGTTGGTGGTGCTTAAAGGTTGTATTTTAATTTGATGTTTTTGAAGTCTCTTTCTAGCATACTTATAGAAGAGCACAATATTAAATAATGTTGATATCTTATAATATAAATTAATTTTGATATAAAAAAAAGTAATTTTTGTTATTAAATTTATTATTTATTGTTATTTGTATCACTTAATATAGTTTATTTTAATTAAATTACTTAATTTTAATTTAATTATTATATCACTCAATTAGTTAAAAATTCATGAAATTTATATTTTAAAAAATAAATTTGTATGTAATTAAATTAATTAATTAATATTTTGATAGAAATTAGGTTAGATTTGTTGACTTAAGATAAGATAAAACAAAATTTAAAAATATTAACAAGTTTTTTATGAATAATTATTTTTTTATTTGACAGTCTACTTACCCTAAAAATAACTTAAAATAGAATCCAATAATTATAATTTATCATATGAAAGAGACTCAATCTAAAAAAGTTAGTGAGTATCTTTAGGAAATGCAGGAAATTTGATTGTTATTATTATTATAAAAGAAATTGTTAGATATTTATTAACACATTTAAAAATGACTTAAGACAAAATCCAATAATTATAATTTATCATATGAAAGACACTCAATTTAAATAAGTCAGTAAGTATTTTTAAGAAATTTGATTGTTATTATTATTATAAAAAAAATTGTTAAATATTTACTAATACAAAAAAGGGAATTTGTTAGACTATTCATTTCTATTATTTAGATACGATATATGTTTATTTCATTAAAATGTTATTAAATATATAAATTTTATTATTAAATACATAAATTTATTATAATACGATTTTTTATTATTTTATTAAAAATAATTTTAAAAAAACTTGAATTGTAACTATTTCTTAAAAAAAAGAAAAAAATAATTTGAGAATAGTTTTTGTCATGAAAACAAAAAGAAAAAAAAACAAAAGAGCATAAAATTATGAATATTTTTTTTTTCTTCTAAGCAAATAAATAGAAAATTTTAAAAGTATTTTTTAAAAATATATATATTTTTAAATTTTTATTAATTATGAATATTTATATTATATAAATTTTAAATATATGTAAATAAGAATTTATATAAATTAAATAAATTATAATTCATATTAAATTATAATTAAGTTGAATAAATGAAAATTTTTTTAAAATTTTAATTTTATTAAAATATTTAAAATATTGTAAATAATTTATTAAATTAATATTAAATATTATAAAAAATAAAAATTTATTTAAAAAATAAGACTTAAATTAAATATTTGAATATTTATAAAACTAAGTAAACGTTAAAAGGACCCAATTTTGGAAGGCCAAGCTGAGCTCAATCCTCGTCCTAGCCCAATTCTATTCACCCTTGTTTGATTCAACCGCATTTTTTTTTTTTAATTAAAAGGCTGATATATTTTCATAAATTTAATTTTCTTCCTTGATGAAAGGAGTTCAAGAATTTTAAAACGTAAGTCTAAACTATTAACTACTGAGATATCTCTTTAGTAACATTTTGTTTTCTTTTTTTTTTTTTTATCACATGGTGAATTAGTTAATCTTAATCATATATTAAATTCAAGAAAAAATCATGTATAATCCATTTATACAATGTATAGAAGAAAGTATTAAATTCTAATAACGTCTTGCTTTGCTCTAAGCTTGTACACTTTTTATTTTATTATTTATGGTAAGATTGTTCGTAGGCTAGCTTAAGCTTTAGTTGACACTAATCCTCACAGAATCTGAATTCTTCAATGACTCTTAATACCTGCTTCCCAAGTCATTCAATTTGAATTCTTTGGTGATATACAATGTTGTCAAAAAAAAAAAAAAAAAAAGATATTACGCCACCTTAACTGAAGTTTGAACTCAAAATTTATAACCTAAACAACAAATAACTTCTACCACTTTAAATTACACAATTGAATTCTTCCG